>JAHQIW010006559.1:0-35746 GCA_019055375.1 Parelaphostrongylus tenuis
TTGGAAGAAGTTTCCAACGTTTGATAGAACATTCAAATTTATCTACATCAGACAACTATAACAACACAGCTATTCTTCGAACACGGCTTCATTATCCCCCAATTTTGCCATCGATTCGCCAGAATCGGATCCTGATCGAGTACCACTCATCCTCTGTGCTCTGTTGAATCAGACGAGCTCTTGACGATGCTTCTTCAAACTTCATCGACGATTAAAAGCGGCGACCCTTGTTTTTTTGTGTTTTATTTTGAGTCTTTCCAAAATGTTGCATTGATCGCAAACGGCCCGTAATCAGATGAGCAGCGTCCGGACAGTACGGTGGATGTGCGTAGGATCTCAACTCCGCCCAGTTCTTCAAATTGCTTTGGTTTTTTTTGTTGCTGTTGTGTGATTTTGATTGTGTACAAAGCACGCTTTCGGCGATACAACTTTTTGTTCCCCTGTACAATTCCGTTCTATCACAGATATAGACAATTATATATCATCATACCTAATAGAAATTGTAGTACTGGGCAAAAACATGACCTCAGGTTGGATAATGCGTCGTGATATTCTGACATGCCGTAGTTTTTATATCATAGATGAGCAAAGTGGACCTTTCCAGATATAAACACACAAGACCTCATGCGAAATAAACGACATTACCATCAACACGATGAAAATTTCATCCATTCAATGAATATTACATGGCGATTGGTGACAGTGTCTCCTAAAAAGCAACGATCGATGATTCTGAAGCACTTCTTAGCTGAAATCATCCAGTGCGAATTTCGAGGTTTTTTCTTATGATGACTATCTTGCCTGCAACAGTTATATTAGCACCATTAGAAAAAAATTAACTCGAATTGACTTTGCAAATACTTATTGTCCCAAAGCTTGTCGTCTTTATGGTCGACCTTATGTGTCGACAGAGATCTATAAGTTAACCTAGATAATGTGAGCGTTCTATGAGCAGAAAAAGCATGGTACGAATTGTAAATACTAGTAGTCAACTGCAACAGCTTTACATTCCGATAACGTCAGTGATGGGATCCATTCCAAAAAATTTGGAGACTTTATTTTCCCTTTGGGTTGTTGTTTTTTTTTTTTTTTTTTTTGAAAAATTGTCATTTATAGTTGTGGATGCTTGATCTCATCTTTGTGCATTTAAATTTTGCCCAGGGGCTTCGTTTAATATTCCCCACACAAGGTTGAATGTACACGGAAAGAAATTTTTTTTCATACTGATCTTTCACATTCAGTTTGTGATAGTTGATAGTATCTCTATTGCATTATTTACTACATGATATGACTTCCATGACCATGCCCAGCATTTCTTATGGAAGAAAATGCCAATTGAACTCTACTGGTTGCCAGGTCTCCCATATGTCAAATCTTGTAAGTAGATCTAGCAACCTGCTATCACAGTGGTTTTTTCACAGTTGAAGCTCTCAATCTTATCAGAGTGAGTAAAAGAGACTTGTTGATAGACCCTGTTCTTCCACTAGCTTTCAGACCTAGTGAAACTTACAATTTGCAATAGTCATGTCAAATCAAAATAGATCGCAATCAAGCTGAAAGAGTGTTTGTAATTTTATGCAGTATAACGAATTTTGGGCTATGTCAAAGCAGCATTTCCGATCATGTTTCAATTATGGATTTCTTATTGGGCTCTTTTTAATACTAAGGTTATCAGTCACATGCCTGTTTCTAAACTTGGAACAGATGCGCGTACTGAGAACAGTACTTCCAGTGTAACTGCTGGTTCCGGCGGGAAAACTCCAATTTCGGCAGACCATTACATTTGGAGTCCGGTGTCGAGCGAGAGATAGGGCGCACATGTCACAGAGCAGTAAGATTGTGTCTGGAATGCCTTGTACTCCCTCATTTCACTAATGAAACTGTCTCATAAGAGCGGGTCCTTATTCTTTCCAAAAAACACACTTAGAAGAAATCGTGACAAACTTGCGTGTAATTGAGGGGTTTAAGGAACCAAGTGGACCCTTAGGATCGTCATAGCCATACTGAATACGGTGGCCCTGCGCGGCAGTAACCCCTCTGGATGCGTGTTGCACTATATGGGTGCTTTCAAAAAGTGCGGAAACTGTGGGATATTATTTCAAGGCACATGTTGCTGTTTGCCTTATCATCTACATAAGCCCTTTAATGATATACCTTGTTAGATAAGTAGGTTTTGCAAAACCGCAAAGTCGATTAGACTATTGCATTAAGTTGACAGTCACAGAGCAGAGTGGAAAATAGAATTGATAATTTAGACAGTTTCCTAATCAAAATTGAGAAATCCACGCTAAAAAATTGATAATTCATTTTGGACGGCAAGCCTAGGTATTTTCTAGTTGCCAGACAGGCAACCCTTATGCGCAAATAATAATAGGCTAGAGGCAATTGAAACTGGCCATCCTATAGGAAAATATTTCCATGCACTGCAATGAAGGCTGAAGTTCCGAGATGAACTAACGGAAGAGCAAAGTCAATATCTTAGCGTTCGTACGTGTTATCTGAGATATGCGCAAGTGTACAGTTCGGGTCCATGACTGAAAGACCGGTGAGGCCGTCCCTATTCAATGATATCTATAAATACCAAATTTGGGACATTTTTAAAACACTTTCTCCCTGGTTAACAAACTGCCTTATCAAATCAATGAGTAGTTCTCAGTATCGGGAGCACGAGTGGCTCTCATTTAGCAGTAAAGATGCTGTGCTTATCACTTAATCTGCACTGGTGCCCTTTTCCAACTTTTCTCCAGTTTTCAAATTGATTTTATATCAGATCTTATCCTTAACATTCGATGATTCTTGAAAATAAATTTTGCAGTTGCGAAATGAAGTTCGGCTCTGTTGAGCGAAGTGGTTTAGTAAAGGCAGTTCTAAGATAAGGCAATATATATAAGATAACTTAAACTGATAGGAAAAGACAACTCAGTTGACACAATGATTTTCGCATCGTACATTCTTCCACTTCTCTCTGTTACTTCTGCGCTTGCGTTTATTCAACAGGTTTGATATACTTTTTCAAAAGACGACTAAAGAAAAGTTCTCAGAAGATAAGATGCAAAAAAAGTGCTTCAGCGAGAGGCAAAAAACTGTTCTAATACCATGTCATTTAAGCTTTGGCAGCATTCAGTTCACTTTTGTTTTAGACCGGTTCTTTTGGCAAATCACCTTGCAGGAAAAAAGTGCCGTCCTTTGATTCTGACACTATAATGGACCACAGTGGAACGGTGAAGCACGTAGAGGAAATACTGTCAGATCGCTGCCTTCATGATAATTTCAGGCATTCGATCGGAAGGACAACGCCGTTGTGACGTGTGCTTTCGTTACCACACCGACGTGCAAAACATTTACAATCATACAACTCACGACAATAAACTCTCACTGAGAGAAGCTGCAGAGGTTAGTATCTATCGCTAGACTATTAGATTATCATCTCACAAACTGTTCTTTTTGAAAGCTCACATGAAGTAGGTCTTCTTCAAAATTAGGAGCTGACGTTCCAGCGGCTTTGCGTTCCTCGGAGGCTGGACGCACTATGTCGTAACATATCTAATTAGTCCATGATGCCTAATACTAGTCACAATCTATTCAAAAATCAATCTAACTGTTGATCTATTATATGAGATCCATCGTGCTTATAAAAAAGCGGCCACCTGTGTGTTGTCACAAGCGGTGATTATTGAATTTTACTATCCTAAAGATCATTTTGAGACAAGGTGTCATACCATTATGTTCAGACTGTCTCCTTCATGCAATTTTGCAATTTGGCCTCTTGAAACCTATCTAAAAGGTTTTAAGCGTTTTCTGCCTCTAGCTTTTTGACTTTTTCCCCACGTTTTCTCGACATTTCTTTGAGTTAATGTTGTGGCAAGCGCCGAGGAAGGAAGTTTTTGTGACACTATCAAATACACAGAAAATATTTTTTCACGATGCACTCTGTTGAATGGTAGTTTGACTGCCAGTTGACTAGTATTGTAATAACTATAACTCTGGCTATTCATGCCTGTCGAACGAAATCGACGGATATTTGAAGAGGGCAGAAATGGCCCTAATTATGCTGCAAGACGCTTTTAAATGCAGCATGATGTTCTATGACGACGGCGGTAGCTTGCACTAAATAGTATATCATAAACTACCTATACCCATAAATCAAAGAACAAAGTGTTTTCTGGAATGATCCGTTGCCTTCAATTTGTCAAGTCTTGCAGTTATCGAAATAATATTGTGAAAGAACTTCGCGCTGTTTTGGCTTTTTTAATATAATTTATGTGATGAAATTGCATGGTTTCGGTATCTTTCAGCTAAGCATTCTTCAAGCGTTTTGATAAGACAATGCCTATACTTGCTCTGAGAAGGAGCTGTCATGGAAACAAACTCGCTTGCCTACTTATGCACGAATGGCGTGTCGACTAACATTCGGCATGTCATTGAGCGATTCTCTCCGACAATCTCAAGAATAGCCTGAAGATTAACTTCTTGTGAACAGCCCGAGCGCGACTGATCCTTCAAACTAATTCCTAGCTTTGAATTTTGCGAGCCTTTTCTTAGCGTCCTTTCCACAACCGTATCGTCGCGTAAGCTCCATTAATCTCGCGACGCTTATTACATTATTTTAGCATTTTCTCCTACGCGCTATTCGGAATTTTGTCTTCAAACCAGCTCTATCTGGAAACAGATATAGAGAATCCGTGTGGTCTTGAGGGGATCAGCTTCAATGATTGCTGTCTCATGATTTCCGATGAGTTTGATTGCATAAATAATTGCATCTTAATATACTACTACCAGTGTACTTTAGTTGACAGTTTTTAAGCCTAATGTGTTACTGATGTTCCCACTTGACCGTGCTACTTTACGGTCATTTTGAACTCGCGGTTGTGAAACTCCAATTATTTCTGCATCAGCCAGCATTTCTCAGCATAGTCGAAAATAAATATAAAAGAAACAGCAAGTGATATGCCATCAACAGCAAAACATATAGCAAAAAAAGTACATTGAATTTATTCAAAAAAAACACATTTCATGGTGAATATATTCCAATAGCAATCGTCGCATTCAACAATGCACAAACCGCAGTTACTTTTTCACCAGCATAACGCTACTGTCTACTGTCGCCAAGACCAGCAGGTTAAAGAAAAAGTAAAATTTGCAGTCCTTCACCGAATAGCTAGATCAGGAGTTGTCATCGACTGTTAAGATTAGCAGGAGCTGTTAATCTGTGAAGGCATACGAAAAGACACAATCACCATAAGGTCCACTTGAGTACTAAACGGCAATCTTTCTTCCAACAGAATTCTTGAACAGTAGCTATAATGATCCCATAAGGATGCTGAGTTATGAATTAAGCTTGGCACCTCTCTTGAGTTTCTTGATGATCACCCTTTCCGAGTACTTACGTGTTGTTTATTACACCAACCAAATCCATTGTTCAGCACCGACACAACGAAGGACATGACCTGAGTGGGCAAAACAAAGGCTACGATGGTACAGAGGATAGCACGTTGAGCTTAAGGCAAGGTAAGGGTAGTTGAGGGCTTTAGGTCGAGCAGAAATCCCAACTTTCCACGTATTTCGCAATCGTTAGGGTTGGTTACTTAGTAATACCTTCCCATCAAAAAAATTAGTATCAAATAAAACGTTAGAACACACTTCAGTTATCAACATACGAACTACCATAACAGCGCCACAACCCCTGCGCGTCACTGTCTGAGGAGCCTCAATTCCTCACAAAAAGGACATCATATCTGAAGAATTAGATCTTTTTCCACTGAGTCACAGAAAACACTGGATATTAATTACAGGCGATGATGAGTGAGATAATCTGGCCAAGTGTTCATTTTTCAGCGTTAAACATTCTCTTTGTAAAGGTGATTTTTCGATGGTTGAAACGTAGTTACTCGTCTGCTAGAGCATTTCAAAAGCCAAAACTTTTCAGGTTTATGGAGTAGGTATTCGTAGTGTAATTTGTATGTATTATACCATGACAATGTCCTTCGGATCTGAAATTGTTTATAATTGTTTTAAACACAGTAGATACGGTGTCTGATGTATAGTATTTCGACCGAAAAAGCCTCAACCAAAAACATAAACCATTCAATGGCAGTTCATCAAGTCCCATTGAGCAAATCTTGTTTGTTCATTTACTTTCCAGCTCCATGAATCGGTTTGTGAAGCAATAAAATGGAGGCATGTGCCTTGAGCTCAGAAAATCCGCATTATTTTGGCAAAATCATAAACTTTTCTCTTGTAAGCATGGACTCAGTGACTCTGAAAGGTTTTTATTGAAATCGATAAAATCAGTGATAAGACGAGATTATCAAATATGAACTTAGATTAGATTAATTATGAGATTATTGAGACATTGCGCTGTACATAATCATTTCGGTTGGCATCGTTTTAACGACTTCTTCCGTCACGTAGAGTTTATTTTGCCTAAATTCGTTATAAGAAAAGATAATGTTTTGTTAAGCATTGGAAGCGAGTTTGTATTGAGCATTGATGGAAAACGACTCAGTTTGTACACTGAAATAAACAAAAGAGGGCGGTTTTTCAAATTTTCTCTAACCAGCTACTTGACTGGTAAACGACGTGATATTTCTTTTTTCAATCATTATAATGAAGCATATAAAGCATGGGATATATGTTCTTTATACTTAGTAATGTATAAAAACTCCAAACAATTTCATAATCATCATAATACATTACATACATACATACATACATCCATACATACATACAACATCATAATACATGCATACATACTTACACATACACATACATACATACATACTACATGCATACATACATACATAATACATACATCATACATGCATACATACTACATAATACATACATACATGTACACTCATATACCATACATACACACATACTACTATACATACATACATAATGCATACATACATACATACATACATACAGAACATACATACACATACATACATACATACATACATACATGGATCAATACACAACATAAGACATAATACATACATCATACTACATACATACATACATAGCTTAATATGAGAAGCTTTTTCCATGGAACTGTCACGTCCGTAACAATTGAGGTCTTATGGTACTAAAAACTTATTGTCTATTGTCGAAAAATCAGTATAATAGTGACAGTCGAAATTTGGGTATAACCCTTTGCACCGGCTATGAGAAATCAGGCTTAACCACGAGTCCTGTTGAAATAAAAGGATTTACTTTTTCTCGCACTGTACGACTTCTGAGTGCCCATTTGGTTGCACAAATGTTAAGAATCAGGAGGTTACATACGTCATTGTCAAGTTGATGTACTCCTATAGTGGACAAAACTCTATTTATAACTCAAAACTCGATATACCTCTGCACATGTTCTAAGTCATTGTAGGCAAATGTTAGTTCAACTACTTTGAAATGGTCTTTGAAAAAAAGAGATATATATGTACCACTTTGGAATAGATGTGGGTTATAGCTATGCCTCGTTTACAGGGTGCTAATGCAAAAAAGAAAAGCCGCCCATCACGAGACTGGAAATTGATGGCGCATAAGGAAATCAAAAATCGCTGGAACAATATAATCTGATAACATATTTTGAGCCTTTCATGGGGTTCATGAGGATTTTTTCTTGAGCTCAGATTTTTCCAGCTTTCCAGCTTTTCAGCACAAACTTCGTGGCAAGTTTTTAAATAAAGAAAAGGACAGTTCGTGGGATATTTTGCTTTTTCAGCGTTCTTTCAGCATTCTTACAGCGCTATAGTGATACGTCCACCGTAAATCGCGTGCAAAAATTTCGTCTTCGATTTCTCAATATAGGAGATATGTCTCCGAGAAACTGACAAGGCGAAAAGGCTCAGTGCTACTGATGAGACTGGAAGGCCGAAACCCGCGTCTAGTACTTTAGACCTTATGAAAAGCTCAAAATATATTACCATATTATATTTTGGAGCAATGTCTCCGAAATAGTTGATCTAAAGGTTTCGTTACTTTTTCAACCACTGAAACAATATAAGTGATCGTTTTAGAAGGCCTGCACCAAGTATGAGCCAGGTGGAAAGAGCAGCTTTTGCAAGGGGTTTTGGTGATGCAGTAGCCGACCAGCTTGAAGTGTGGTTGCAAATGAGAGAAACATCTTTCACTGTGCTCGAAGCTTGTGAGCACTTTCGATTCTGCCCAGGTAAAACAACAAGCCGCTAATGATCAACTTCTAAATGTGTATCAATAAACCTTGGAACGAAGTATTTCTTCACATTCTGATAAACATCAAAGTTGTGTGATATGAGTGAAAAATTATGGATAGTATGGTCGCATGTGAAATTATTCAATCAAGAAATTCTACAAAATATAGCGATTCAGTAAATTATCAAGTGAAATATAGCATAAATAGTTTATGAACCAAGTGACCTAATTCTTTTATCGAGTGTGTTATTCTTGTAACTTCAAGGATGATTCTGTACTAAATGCATACTAATATATAATAAATGTAAAGTTATAGGAAACGATGTTACTAGGCCTGTGCGGGAAATAAAATTGTTTTTCATACTTTCTACATTCTGCCTGGTTGGAGAATTTTTTCGAACGCTGTGCTATTAGATGTGTGCACCAATCTGCTAAGGATTTTTTTCTTAATTGCGCTTTTTTAACAATATAGAATACAGATGACGATTTGCAAAATTTTAAAAGGTTTAGATTTTTGAAAACAAACATCATGTCTTCCGTCGCGTTGATCGCTCGAGTTACAGGTCGAGCCCAAATAAAACTTTCATCTTCCTTATCGCGTGCAAGAGTATAACAGTGGGTTATCCTGGTAGAAAGATGCGTTTTACATCACATCTCCTGTTAGGCGTTTCGTGAAGACATATGACCACTGGGTAGTCAGTCTTCCCGACATTTCTAGGCAGTTGGTAACAGCTACCGCCCATCGGCTTCGCTACAATGCATTACGTATTCAGTCCACCTTAGTCTCTTATGCTCTAATTAGTCTTGGTGCTGGACAGAACTTGACCTTTGATGGTTGAGATAAGAAAGATCCTCAAATCCTTCTTTCCATTTGCAAGATAGGAGATGCTTGCTAATGAAATTTTTCGTGTGCCCTCAGAATGCCAAGTATCTTTCATCCTACCCTACAGGGACAAAGTTTCTGATGCATGTGTTGACGAAGGTGAGTAGAGGCTCTTTGTGTCGCACACAAGGTCAATGGTTCGATCTCGCGCTCATGGCTCACCAAGCCATCTATCCCACCGGAGTCAATAAATTGGTACCAGACTAGTAGCGGACTTGTCTGTTAGAATACGCAGCACTACTCGGTTCAGCAAGAGGCCACCGTGAGTCATTGTAAAGGCCAGATATGCATTCATCTCACCGCAAACAACATTGGATAATCAAGTTACGGGTTTCTGCATTGCGAAAATCAAAGTAGGTTGCCAGAATCGCAACGGGCTCAAAGTGACGATTTGTACCTAAAACGTGCTACATTTATATACAAAACCTCTTTAAGAGACACGATAAAGCTAGCAGAAGGGATATGGTATAATGTGAATGCCTGGACAAAACTTGAGGATGCAACTTTTCTTACGCTATCCATGCCACCGGTGAAAAACGGTTATTTTAACATGCGATCGTAGAGGTGATGGACGGTGTTGGCGTTCTCTTCAAAACGAGTTTGTGACCATGAATCAAATAATGCGACAGCTCACATCCCGAATTTGAAGATCACAGTTGAAATGCTGGGATCACCGCCGACTTGAAATATCTTTGTTCTCCACCATCATGCCAGACTATTTCAGAGGCGAAGTCAAGACGTTTCATTTAGGCCTAGTTCTTCAGAGAAGACCATGCCTTCTTCGAGATCATCATTTCAGATTTTAAAGCATAGTATAGACCTAGAAGAACGGCTCTAAAACGTCACATTCAAACCTGAGGACTGCAATGAAGCGAAAAGGGTGGAAGGCTGTCCGAAGTTCGGGACACTAGAACGATCTATGGTGGCTAACAATTTTGAAGTGGCAGTGGTATCATAACGAGATACACCACATCTTAGTACATGAAAGGTTTTGCTTGACCATGTCGTCGTTGTCATAAAATTCTTCCGGCATTAACCATCGCCTCCTTCGTGCAAAACTGAATTGTTCACAATAAGGAGAGAAAGTCTAAACCACAACAGCGAAATCCCGATACCAGTGGAATGTGGATCTTTTCAAAACATTGTCGGTCTCTCTGCAAATACCGCCACTGATAGCATCGACGAAAAGTACATTCGTTTCCACCCAAAATTTTTCTTAACATTATAAAAGGCGAAAATCGAGAATCACTAGGAGACGTTTGACTGAAGAGCGCTCAAGACGATACGCCTTCTAGGAGTCGCTGAACCGCACTGAGTTAACAACTAGATTAAATTTGCAAACGCTACAGGGAAGCAGATTTCAAACAGAAGAGCGCACTCATAAGAAATTGTAGAAGTTGTGAAAGCATTCATGATGCTCATCAAAGTTTTATTTATTACAAAACATCAAGAGGACTGCAGCTAAACGCTCTGAAAAAAAAGATGTACAGCTTTCAGAATGGCTTCACCGGAAGTTCTCCACGATTACTACTCAATCTCTTCGATGTGCATATCCTTTCACAGACACATAAGATAAAAGAGGCTAAATTTGTCGCTCTACTGGCTCTCTTTTCCAAAATACGACATGCTGTTCCGTCGGCAGAAATTCAAAGAATACCTGATCCGGACAGGGTTCATCGGTACAGTTGCGGAACCATTCGCCATTCTCATACACACATTCGCTCTGTCGCTAACGCGTTACCCGTCAGGTTGCAAAGTTCGCAGTTTATGGATACCAGCAATATCGTGTTATTGATCATGAAGGGGATCTTCTTGACGCCGGCGACCATCACAATATCTGCTTGCTGCCTGTTGTGTATGACTCTTCACGCGAGTCATGCTAAGAGGGCTAACACAATGCTGCATGGAAGACAGCTATGCGAACAAGTAGTGCTTCGAAGAGGATTTGATATTGTAGATTACATCCACGCGAAAACAAGGCTCATTGAAGTTATATGAAGTACAGGAGACTGCTCCATCTCACAAATTCTCCAAATGGAAGGAAACTTTTGTTTCAATTGAAACGGGAGCATTTATGAGAGCTTCGGGAACATAAAGACTGCCTATTTGGTACGTAAAATTTCTTCGTGATATTCACGAAAATTTCACATTCATAAAATTGCCGTTTCATTACGATATTATTAGACACATAGGAAGATGAATTTTGACAGCGCGATACGATCTCTCTAAGATTATTCGCTCCCCTTCAATACATCGTGCCAAAAGTGGAATTAGGTAGCATGGAAATGAAAATTATTCTTCTTCGCTACACTGATAGCATCGCTGTCATAACACCAAGCATCATTAAGAAGAAGAGACTGTTAAGTTATTCCGACAGCGCTTCTGAAGAGATTGCTGTGCGACTAAATCTAAATCGAGGAAACTTATCTTTATTAGCTGACGCGAGGCTGGTAAATTAGTCGTAGCGATTCGGCTAACGTTTTGGCAATCCGCCTTCTTCAGAGCTTGGACGTTTGTAGTATTAGTCTCTTTGAATGATTCGAAGGATCTTATTTATATGCTGCCTAGGTCAGGTTAAAAGATCAAACGAAGGAGGACGCGAAATCTCGCGTGATGGTGATGCACTCATCCTTCCTGTTTATTTCGAGGTTTTGAGCTTTCATCCAAAACGCCTCAAGAGTTTTGCGCGTGGATGTATTTGATTTCTCCGCTAGGATTGTGTCAGTCACATCAAAACACTTGTTGCCGTGTTTTTGTCCCCGATGTAAACTTAAAGGCTTGGTTTTGTCTATTTTTTCAGATTTACTATCTAGATGTTCTTTTATGCGGATGAAAAGTGGTCTACACGTTTCACCTATAAATTGTTCCCCGCATGTTTTACATGTTAGTAAATAAATTGTGCCCGATCTCATACAATCTCCCTCATGGCTTACTTCCAATTACCTTCAAGAATTGTGGAGGCTTCTAAGTATTATCATGTCAAAACCCAATTATGAAGGAAGCCTGGTGTAAGGAGAATGGAGTGAACCGGATGGATCACCAGCTGGGTAGACCATAACTTACATGATTCTTAAACTTTCCCTGAGTGTGTATAAGAACTTGAAATACAACTCGACGGAAGACAGCGAGCAGCGTGAGCCGAGCTTGAACTTTTGTCAGAGACCACTGGCCAATTTCATTGTCCTAACACATCCACTTGTTTGACGCTACAGTCCCAGTTTTACAGTATGTCGCGGGAACATATGCCAGTATTTCTCAATAGAACTACGTCTTTTAAGAACGCTTTCAACACTGAGCCCAGGTTTCCATGTTAACATCTTAGATGGATGCCCTGTCTTCGAAGCAGAGCAAAATATGCACCAACATCAGAAACAAGTTTGATGAAGGGGAAGTCTTTATAACAAGATGGAACGATGACTGGAGAATGAAAAGAACAATAGAGTGGATTTGGAAAAAGACCCTAGGCTGGACACATAATACGTTCTGCTGACAGCGGATTACGATAGACGTAACCCGGAAGTACCCTTTGAAATGTCTAGCACATAATAGAAGGCCACCTGATACGGCCCAACTTCTTGACAAAAATTCTAGATGGACAAGATGCCCAAGCAATCCCTTCAATGAGGAGGACTTACTGAGGCTGTTTCGCGTATTAGGTGAACAGTGAAAGCTCCGCTGTAGTCACTCGACAATCAGAGAGACAACAGAAAATATAGGTGATGGCATTCCGTACAAAAAAAAAGCGTCTTAAAGTTCGTGATTTATAACAAAATCGTATTGAAAGTGCAGGCAGAATACTTTAGCGGAATTGTTCGTTGTTCGGTAATTCAGCCACAACGACACGGAAGTCTCAAAACACGAAAGGGTTTTAAATGCAATAGCTTATTCAGCTTCAGTCACGGCTTGTACAACTCATAAACAGATCTATGATAATACAGCGTTGACGGTGCTTCCAATTTGTATCTGAAACAAAATTCACTACATTTCAACTCGGAAACTTTTCGCCAGCACTTTGTAAAGGATGAAATTTTCTGTTTAGAACACTATGTCGTTTACTATTCGGATGAGAGTTCCACAGCGAAAAGATGATTTCTCAAAACATTTGTAACAACGATTGCAAAGAAAATTCTGGGGCACTTCAATAAACATGGAATAACCTCCATGCATATCATGGAAATATTACACATTCTCATGTGTAATTTTCCCACTCGCTCTGTCTAACGACATAATCGCAATTCGTGTTTCATTGAGTCATCACTGGAGAAGGGTCTTTCACATCAAGCTGCAAACGATGAAATCAACGAAGATAAAAGGGAAGGCACAACAAGCAAATCCGCTGATGGACGCTGGTTTCAATACTTCCCAATGCCGGAAATCTTGACATCCAAGATGAGCTTCGTTCAGGAAGTCCAGCAAAGTTTGAGTCGTTCGATGAAGCTGAAGATGCACTCAAAGAGTTCTTTGATACGATGACGAAAGAATTGTACTTTGACAAGCTTCAAAACTTGGCGAGCCGATGGCAGAAAGTCGTAAGAAACGATGGTCTTTATTTTGAGTAGTAGTCATTATTGCTCTTTTTTGGAATTCATGTGAGAATTTTCAGTTTTCCGCAAGTAGTCCAGAAATTTTTTTCGAACCTAACAATTTGTTGGAGATGTAGGGTCACTTGAGAACTCTTCAAAATTCGAAATCTCGGCCATCGCGTGCTTCACAACAATTCAGTGAGCATGAGGACCAGTAACTTTAGGCAGCTGGGAAAATGTCGGAATGGCATCAAATTTTGTTGCTTTTTTCTCTGTAACACAGCAGTATCACGAAGAGTTATAGTGGGTAGACATCTTCAGGTCTTCAAACCTCGAAAACTGATTGATCGAATTGAACACTTAGTGTAGTGAAGAAAACTCCAAACTTTCTAAACGATTTTGCTGAAACATCACAGAAATGGAGAGACCGAGGGATTGTAGAAGCTACACGAAGAAATGAGATTCCACTATATGGAATGTGTAATAACAAATTTTGTTTTGCCTGCACATCGTGCGGAAAATGCGGAAAGACGGCGTTCTGTAAACATCAACTTTGAAACGTTTGAAAAGATGAACAGAGTAACGTCTGCTTATCATCACATCAACTACATTCTTAAACATTCATCGTCCACTGTGCTTTCCCTTTTCAATACATTGGCGATTTCGTCGGTGGAAAGTATTGCCCTATCTCACGGCAACGATTTCTTCATGCAGCTGTTTATTCTAGGACCCAATTCTGACACGATTTTCCGTTAACGTCCTCATATTAGTGGATTTTTGCTAAGATCTAATTATACGTATATTTCTTAACCATACAATTGAAATTCTACAGATCTACTCAATTTGGGTATCAGTTCACCATTCCGTTAGAACTATAACTTATGAGCGTGCTAAATGTAGGAGGCTAACAAGAACATCAAAGTTTCACAAAAACAGTTTTTGCTTAGAAGTTTCTTACCAAAAATGTTCTAAAATGAGAATTGCGCTTAGTTTTTATCAATCAATATTTTCTCTGGAAGACTTTTTCTCAAATTTGCAGTTGTGATTCAGGCGCTTTGTCGACTGTCGCAGAATCAGAAATAAGAAGGTGGGAACCGAGTATAAGCCGAGCAACTAGAGGAATTGGCGCATCCATTGGAAATTTTCTTTAACTTGTTGCTCCCACGCAGTCCATTCTCAATCAAGATTTGACAGAGATTTTTTCATCTCGATAACGGTCTTTTGAGCATCACATTAGCACAATGTGTCACTTAATACGCTTGTCTCCATATCGATAAAGGCTGTCCTCTACCTCCAGCAGCTAGTGTTGGAAACCATTTTTATTATGAGCATAGCAGAAGGCAGCAGATGCAATTTAGTGCAAAAGCTCTACATATACCTAATAGAAAAGCACCTCGGTGGTGTAGTGGTAGCACGAGTCCCCTGTTAGAATGGAATGCGGGTTCGATTCCTGCCTAAGGCCGTGTTTTTGCTCACCACTCAATTCTCTTAAGTGTATGAGAAACATCCAATACTGCGATGAAAGCACTAAAAACACTAGAAATCTATAGCATAGACTTTATTTCTTCATGATGTTTGATCACGCTTGGTCAACGTGCAGAATTTATCTTGGAGCTAAGAAGATTTTACAGAAAGCAGCATCAGAAAACTTCTAGCAGCTTCCCGTAGTTTTGCGTCGAATCCTCAATTTTGTGCCTGCCATAATATATATGGCATTGTTAAAAACGGATTCGTTTCATGCGGGTTGCTAATTTCACTCGATGACAGTTTCTTGATCATCTCCTATCTGAATGGAATATTTATACGGAGAATGTCGTGATCAGATTCAAAGTATGGGACGATGCCGACATTTAGTTAAATTTTCCTTGTTATAACGATATGATCGGTGTTCACATATAGGAGATCACCTCAAACGAAGTTAAAAATCGAAGACGAATGCATGGCTATATTCACCTGTATCACCTGTCGTCCCGTTGATCGTCGAGTGACTCGAGCGGGTACTAGCAACTCTTTCATTTTTCCCTGTCGTGTGCAAGAGTAGTCCAGGGGGTCCTCCTCGCTCTAGGGATTCGCTGAGCATCATATCTTTCTTCTATCGCTTTTGTGAAGAAATCGGACCAACGGGTCGGTGGTCTTCCTTTAGAGTGCTTGACGTCCCGAGGAATCCAGTCGGTAACGGCTCTCGCCCATCGGCTGTCATTGAGGCGCATCACGTGTCCGGCCCACCTTATTCTCGATATCCTGGCGTGTAGAACGGCGTCTTTGATTTTCGATCGTTCATGTGGTCGGAACTTCAAATTCTTTCTCTCATTTGCGAGATACGGAGCACTCCTAGCATCGACCTTCCGACTGCGTGTTCGATAACGCCAAGTGATCTTTCATCCTGCTTACGTAGCGACCAGGTTTCTGCTGCATACGTTAGGGCAGGGATAATTGTGGAGTCGAAAAGGTGGGCACGGAGTCGTATGTTCTTTGTCCTCTTCACTACATCTTCGATGCTCTTAAACGTTCCCCAAGCTGCTCGTTTCCTCCTGCTCAGCTCAGGAGCTGGATCGTTCATCATGTTGATTTCACGACCTAGATAGACGTAACTGGAGCATTCGGAGATTGTCGTCCGTTGAGCGTGAATGGGGCATTCGAAGCCCATCCATTCCTCATGAGCATCGTTTCGTTCGATCTAGTTGAAGGCCTATTTTTCCACAGGTGTTATCGAAATCGGTCAACATTCGTTCCGCTTGGCTGATGTTTGTGTTATGAGAACGATATCGTCAGCAAAGCGAAGATGGTTTAATTATCGACAGTCAATTTTCACTACCATATCGTCCCATTCTAATGTTCGCATGACGTTTTGTAGGGTGGCAGTGAATAGTTTTGGCGATATTGTATCGCCTTGTCGAACCCCTTTTCTTACGTCAATGGTGATGTTGTTGTAGAATGGAGATATTTTGGTCGTGAAATCTTTATGAAGCTCACGAAGGATCATTATGTCAAGTAGGGACGCCCTGGTTATCTAGAGCCTCTATAACCGCTTCTGTTTCCACTGAATCAAAGGCTTTCTTCAGATCGATGAAAGTGAGACAGAGTGGTTGTTTGTACTCTCGTGAAGCTTCAATAAGTCTTGTAATCGGGCTATATTATTACATAATATATAGGATGATAGTGATTATGCTGAAAAGTGTCGAAATGCGAACGAAATTATGGGACAACCCAATATATTCAGAAAAGTCGGCTTTTGATCTGATCTCGGCATACGCAGTTGTTCATTTTCTTGCATTCTTAGGCTAGAATGAGGTTAGTAACATGTATTATTCGGCTAATATCTCGTCATCTCTGTCCTTAATGTCGTATTATTCGATGCGATGGTCCACAAGTAAATTTTCATTCATGCTATGTGGGCATTCGTCAAATATCAAGTGGAATCCAGAAAAATGCAATTAAATTCAAAAATCGGTCCATTCATTCTATATACCGGAGAAAAGGCGAAGAACGACTGGCCAGTGTTTTTCAACGTGATAATGACCTACTCCAAAATAGTGGAGTCGTCCAACAGGTTTTCCTGAATTTGAGGTGAGTGGTTCATGTGACATCGTCTTACGGTCTTCGCCCGCCACATCATCTGTGTTCGGTAGAAAATTGATTAGTCTTAAAAACTGTAAGAAAACGAATTATATGTTGAAATGAGCGATCGTAAAATTGACCATGAAGTCAATACGTCCTCTCCGGCAATTTCAGATTTCATACTTTGAAGATTACTTGTCTCGAGAGTGTTAGAATAGCTTACCCTTGTCAACTACCCCTTTAATTCGCTAGAACAGGCACTCAAATTTTAACAGTGGTTTTGTTTTTGCAGCTTCTAGAGAAGTCATTAAAATAGATGTAATAAAACCTAATGAATCTATCGTCAGGGAGCGTTTAGAATCTTTTGAACGACTACATTCTTATCCATCATTTTGGAAATTTTTCTTGAGACAAGAGGCAGCTCTTCGTGCATTGCCAATTTAAAATATCAAATGCTTTCATTAATGTTTCTACTTACCAACTTCCATTGTGGATATGACTAATATCTACAAAAGCGAGCACATTCATTGGCATTAATTTCAGAGCACCCATAATGTGAATGCGTGGAGATGGAATTTCGCAACCTTCCGATAGGCGAATGAGTGAAATTTTAGCTGAAACTTCAGAGCGGCGCTGCTGTAAATCAACTCCGGCTACTATTCCAAGCCCTATAATGTACTTATTTCACAGCAGAAATTCGGCCTGTAAAAAATGCACGTGAGAACTTTTCAATTACTTCTTAAGTAAAGTAGTGAGAACAAATTCATTACATTGTGCATTTCGATATAAAAGCTTTTTGAATACATAGAAAAGGCCCAAAAATGAACCAAATGAGAGGTGCCTCGCGCGTGACTTCGAACGATGCCTGAGGCTGATATTTCCGGTCTGAGTTAGGCACAGCCCACTGATGCACTAACCCTGAGCGGCTGTTCTTCAAGGAATAATTGATAGACACAAAACATCAAAACGATGAGTGTTTAGAATGAAGTTTTTACCCTGTAATCCAAAATTAATTTCTAACGTTTTTCTGCTATAGTTATGGGGGTTTTGGCTTGATGAATTGTGGATCAATATGATCTTTCCAGGCTCTGAAGAAGGCGCCCGCCGAAACGATAGCCACCTCGAATATTGTTTATTCAAGCTGCATTACTAGCTGTATTGTTGCTTGCTTCGCTGGTATTTGATAAATGATATCAATATCACTTCGGAACGGCTAAACAGAAGAAAATTACTCATTTCAATACAATTTACTGCTCTTCACTCTGATTGTTCAGCACCCATATGGTTGCTTGTTTATTGATAGTGTACTGCCACAATGAACATCGATTAGACAAAAATGTTTCTCTCATGAAAATCACAGTTCACTTTCGATTTCAGCTGACAGTGACCGTTACCGTGTACAAATGCGAACCAAACGGACCCGATCTTAACAATCGAAGAGCTCTGTCCACAACATTTTGCCACATCGACCTCGACCAATTAGCCATGACGATGTTCGTAGTCTACATAGAATTTTTTCTTTATAAGACGAAAATGTGCAATAAGAAAACCGTCCAAACCGTGAGAGTTCCTGAGAGGGACAAGTGTTTGCTGTTGATAGGCATTGCAACCATCGCACATGTCATACGCACTCCCCCATTCATTGGGCAAATTCCCGTCACCGTGCTACCGACGTGAATACAGCTTTCAATCCTGGGGTCTTCTAGAAACTATGAGTCTTAGAAACACTTCTTTTTGCACTAATTTTCTTTTATTTCTCAAAACCTACCAAAGTTCACTTTTTAAGACACTGAATACTGTATCATTCTGAAAATAAAGTATGTATGTAGTAACATTCGAAAAGTTATTCTCAATTGAAAGATTTTGATGTTATGGCTCTATGACAGTTTTCTTTGAACTCTGAGATATTTCATAATAAGTTTATAGAAAATATCTCTGTTTGCAAAAAAAAAATAGGTACAACTCTGCTTTTAGAATGCCCCTTATAGTCCGGATTGGAATTTCCTAAATGAATGTCCACTACTGGAGACTTACGTTGTTTATCTGGCTCCATGAACATCTGACATTGTAATGGTTCGTAAGTGGTATTAACTTGAAGTTGACCCAGAATGTTGGAGATCACTATATCAGGCAAGAGTGCTCTCCGACCTTCGATTTCGAGAACATCGACGACCTAAAACGTAAATCATCACTATTCGAAGAGTGGCTGTGAAGTATTTTCAGAATATACGTGAACTTTGTCAAGTTAGGCTAGCTTTAGAGATTGAAGATCTGTGGAAAAATTGCAGCTCATCTCATACGACTTTTCACAATTCACGAAAAAGAATGGAATGCTCGAATTGTAAACTCACTGTTTGCATTGCAAAACGTTGTGCCAATGCCTGAACAGCATCCTTGCTGGTTGCAATTCCAGGGAATAGAGTAGTGATTACTTTGTTCTCAGAGTAAACCGCGAGAATAGGTAAGTTGCTGGGCCCGCTGGCAGTGAAGGTCCTAGTGCTCGCTGCAACGAAATTCGTAGTTTTTGTAGTGAATGGTTGTGAAGAAATTATTAAGCACTTCGAAACCGGCTGTCCCCCTCATTTCCATTCAATAACACTTTATTTTGTAATTTAGCTAATATCACGTGGTTGAAAACTGAACTTTATCCAGCCGATATTTCGACGTCTTCGTTTCTTCAGAACTAATAATTTGAGTCGATCGTCCACAATTATTCGTTTTCGTTGTCGTTCAAGTCGACTCTTTCTCGGTGGATCAGCGTCCAAATGGATAATGTCACTCGGCAATGTTCATTGATATAAATTGTTCTTATAAATAATGTTTCTAAATCGACTGTTTTAGAAATCTCGTTTGAGAACATCGATCTACTTTTAGAACTATTTCAAGCCTCTTCAAGGTTTAGCATGTCATTGGAATATGTACGTTTCGGCAATCTTTCAGAATATATCGATGCTCTCAAGTGACATATTCAAACAGCAGATTGAAGATGAATATCATATAAATGTATGACATCGACTTTGAAAAGGCTCAGACAACATTTCACGATGTCAAAACCTGGTATGTTGTCATTTAAACCACTGTGAACTTATAACTAATACTGGCAACTTGCATGACAGACATCTTCTATACGATAACATCGCTAAGTGAAATTCTTCATTAGCGATGTTCCGTTACAGAAAACTGGACGTGCAAAACAACCAAGACGAAGACCACAACGATGGCGAACGACAGTGGAGAATCAAATCTAATCATGGGCTCCGAGGTGACGGAGACTCCAAAACGTTAACCCATTAAAGTTCATTGAAAAACTCCTGGTGTTACCTAAATCATAAGAGTCACTGCATTGAGAAACTTCTTGGTTTTATATTCCTTCTTATATAGAATTGAAAACCCTACGTATAGGTAGCGCAGACTGCGACAAACATTCAAGCAATGGCAGAGTGCTAGGCATGGTCATTCTGATCAGAGCTCTTAACCATCTAAGAATGGGAATATTTGTAGAATTATAATAAATCCTATTCATTACTTTGACCTCCAGGAATTACTCCACATCCAAACACGGTTGAGATTGAGACTAGCAACGAAATCATAAATGGAGCGCTCGAAGGTCCTGCCTTGTTTGTAAAAATAATCATTATCCTAAAACAGAGTAAGTATCATAGACTCAACTAAGACTAATGTTTGGATCTTCTGAGTGAGGTCATCCATGAGATAACAACAGATTCGGCACTCGGCACCTATATGATGGTGAGGTCGCGTTGACCGCTCTTTGAATTTTTCTGGCTTTTTTCAAGTGTTCCGAAGGATTTTTAACTTGCTTAGTTCAGAACAAAATCTTTGAATGCGTATTTCGTTACACACTGTGCCAATGCGATGCTTAAAGGACCAGATATCGAGATGAAAAGATCTCTGCAAAATGTTGAATGAAAATGGACTGCGTGGCAGCGACAAGACAAAGAAAAATTCTAGTGAATGCGCCAATTTCTCAAGTTGCTCGGCTTATATTCGGTTTCCGCCTTCTTATTTCTGATGCTGCGACAATCGACGAAGCGCCTGAATCACAACTACAAATCTGAGAAAAGGTTTCGCGAAGAAGATATCGATTGATAAAAACTAAGCGCAATTCTCATTTAAAACATTTTTGGTAATAAACTTCTAAGCAAAAACTGTTTTTGTAAAACTTCGATGTTCTTGTTAGCCTCTTACATTTAGCACGCTCATAAGTCATAGTACTAACGGAGTGGTCAACTGATAGCCAAATTGAGTAGATCTGTAAATTAATTGTATGGTTGGGAAATAGGCGTGTAATCAGATGTTAGCAAAAATCCACTAATATGAGGACGTCAACGAAAAATCGTGTCAGGATTGGGTCCTGGAATAAACAGCTGCATGAAGACATCAAATGTTGCCGTTAGATATGAATATATTTTTCCAATGTATTGAAACGGGAAAGCACAGTGGACGATATTTAAGGAATGTAGTTGGTGTGATGACAAGCCGACGCTGCCTTGTTCATCTTTCCAAACTTTTCTAGGTGAATGTTTACAAAACGCCGTCTTTCCGCATTTTCCGCACGATGTACAGGCAAAACAAAATTTGTTATGCACATTTCATATAGTGAAATCTCATTTCTTTGTGTCGTGGTTACAATCTCTTCAGTGGTCTCTCCATTTCTGTAATGTTTTTGAAAAATCGTTTGGAAAGTTTGGAGTTTTCTTCACTATACTAAGTGTTCAATTCGATCAATAAGTTTTCGAGGTTTGTAGACCTAAAGATGTCTACCCACAATAGCGTTTCGAGGAAGATATTGCTGTTTTATAGAGAAAAAAAGCAACAAAATTTGATGTCATTCCGACATTCTCCCAGTTGGACAATATTACTCGTCCTCATGTTCACTGAATTGATACGCAGCACACGATAGTCAAGATTTCAAATTTTGAAGAGCTCTTCAGTGACCCTACATCTTCAACAAATTATTAAGTCCGAAAGAAAGTTTTGAAGACTAGTAGAAAACTGAAAATTCATACATAAATTCCATAGAAAAGCAATAGTGACTGTTCTTCAAAATGAAGGCCATCGTTTCCTACGACTTTCTGCCAAACTGCCCACCAAGTTTCAAAACTAGTCGAAATACTTTCGATAACGAGTCAAATACTCTTTACGTGCTTCTTCAGCTTCATCGAACGACTCAAACTTCGTTGGACGTCCTGAGCGAGGCTTGTCTTCGAAATCAAGATCTCCGGAATTGAGAAGCGTTGAAAACCAGCGTCCATTAGCGGATTTGCTTGTTGTGCCTTCCCTTTAACTTCGTTGATTTCATCGACTGCAGCTCGATGGACTCGAAAGACCCTTTCTCCAATGACCAAGCAATAAAACACGAACTGCGATTATGTCGTTAGACAGGGCGGAGGCTTGTAACAAAGTGAAAATAAAGAAGAATAGTACCTAGGCGCACAGTGGAAATCTCACATGAGAAAGTGTTATATTTCCATGACATGTATGGAAGTTTTCCCATGCTTATTGAAGTGCCCCAGAATTTTCCTTGCAGTCGTTGTTACAAATGTTTTGAGAAATCATCTTTTCGCTGTGGAGGTCTCATCCCAATAATTAACGACACAATGTTCGAAGCAGAAAGTTTTACTCATTTTCAAAGTGCTGGCGAAAAGTCTGAGACTTGGAATGTGGTGAATTATGTTTCAACTAACTCGCAAATGACAAATCGAAAGCTGTGTTATCATAGACCTGTTTATGAGTTGTAAAAGCAGTGATTAAAGCTGAATAAGCTATTGCATTTACAGTCGTTCCGTGTTTTGAGACTTCCGTGTCGTTTTGGTTGAATTGCTAAACTACGAGCAATTTCGCTACAGTATTCTGCCTGCACTTTCAATACGATTTTGCTACAAATTCGCGGATACCAAGACGTTTTTTCATATAAAATGCCATCACCTATATAATCTGCCGCTTCCCTGATTGTCGAGCTACTATAGCAGAGCTTTCCCTAATCTCCTAATACGTCAAACAGTCTTTGTAAGTCCTCCTAATTGAAGTGAATGCTTGGGCAACATATCCATCATAGAGATTTTCTTGAAGAAGTTTTACCGTACCAGGTGGCCTTTTTATTGTGTGTTGGACATTTCAAAGGACTCTCGCGGCGCAGGTCCATCGTCATCCGCTGCCAGCAGAACGTATTATGTGTCCAGCCAAAGGCCTTTTTCAAATCCGCTCCATTGCTCTTTTCATTCTGCAGTCATCGTCCCATCTTGTTATAAAAACCTTCCCCCCCCCCCCATATAGCTTGTTTGTGATGTAGTTTGCTCTACTTCGAAGACAGGGCATCTTACAAGATGTGAATACGAAGCAAGGGCCAATGTTGAAACGTTTTCAAAAGACGCAGTTCTATTGAGAAATTCTGGCACATGCGCTCACCACATACTGCAAAACTCGGACTGTAGCGTCAAATAAGTAGATGTGTAAGGATGATGAGATTGCTCTGTATTCTCTGACAAAGGTTCAAGCTGGGCACACGGTGCTCGCTGTCTTCCATCGAGTTGTATTCCAAGTTGTTATACACACTCAGAGAAAGTTCAAGAATCATGTAAGTTATGGTCTACCCAGTTGGTGATCCACCCGGTTCACTCCATTCCCCTTACACCAGGCTTCCTTCATAATTGGGTTTTGACATGATAATACTTAGAAGCCTCCACAATTCTTGAAGGTAATCGGAAGTAAGCCATGTACTCACGTGTCTGTTTTTTTGCAAGTTCGACTTTGTCCGGTTCCAAAATGAGTTTCAGAATCACTTCCATGGTAATATTACACAACACGCTCAACATGCTGATCAGGCGCTACTTACGTCAATCGTTATGCCACCATTTACAAATGGCGGTGCATGAGTTTCGCACTATTTACGAATGCTCTTTGTTCTAAGGTTGTCGCTGACTACATTCATAAAAAATTTCTCTCAATGAAGCCCAATAGAGTGAAGAACTTTTAATTACTTTAGGTTGAACGGTAGACGACCACAAGCAATATAGGGAGCACAAATGCATTTTGACGCCTTGATGGAGTCCCAAGCATGACAGTAATCCTGAGATGAACGAACAACGCTAACAACTTTCATCGAGCTATCTGCTCATTATGGAATTTGATTTATGTTTTTAATATCGACTAGCATTTCTTCTTCTTTTTTCAATCTATGAACGAATCTGTGGTTATTTCTTGCGTGACATATTCTCCTTTTCATAGTGATTAAGCCCATGAAATAGTTTCTCCACTTCCACTCTCAGTCAACGAAATAAAAGGCGACTGTGATGGTACTTGAAGATATCTAGTAATGAAGCTGGCTTCACTTGTCGGAAGCTCGACAAACCGCGATCTCCAGACAGAAGAGTGCGGTGAAATTCCTTATGAGGGCTCACTGACTCGATTGTATTATTTTATCTAGATAACAAAATAAAAGGCATTGAATACATCCTTTCAGTATTATTTGAGCCAACTTGTCATGTGGTCTGGTAAGAGCTCTTGTACAGCCCGATACACGTGTTTCGTCCTTACAGACACGTCAGCCGGACAGAACCCGTCGTCTTTCGATCTTTTTATAGTCAGTTCTCTCGGGAGCCTTACACTCCTTATAGAGAGTTATCGACAACGTACGCTTTACACTCTATGTCAAGTGAAAAATTCAACTAACCAGAGCGTTGTGCACTCGATTGCTCATTGGCTGGTACTTTCATTATAATTATATATTTATTTCGGATTCTGCCCCTCTGACGAGTCTGTAAGGACGAAACACGTGTATCGGGCTGTACAAGAGCCCTTACCAGACCACATGACAAGTTGGCTCAAATAATAATGAAAGGATATATTGAAATTTGAGCATGGTCTAAAGAAAGCACTCGAAATAAAGGTATCATTGAATACGGTCAAATGGATCAGATCAGGAGTTTGCTGTAACACCATAAAAACAATATGCTCTACCCTTGCTAAATACTGGCAATTCTTTTTTTCTTAATATTGTACCAATCTCGTCAATGTCTAAAATTGCAGATATATTTCTGTCACAGAATGCTATTCCTTTAGCATTAAGCACATGGTTCATCGCCGGATCTGAGGAGCAAGAGTTCTCAAATGAGCAACTCACAAAAGTACGAAACCTATTAGAATCAACATAACAATACGTGATGCGGAATGCTACAGTGTTCAATCACATAGTCCCTTGTCTTTCTTTCTGAGGCAAACACGAGAGTTTTATGACACAGTTTATTCAAACAGCTGACGTATCAGAGGTTCTCGTCCTTAGAGGGTGGGAAAATCAAGCTGCCCACAAGCCAGTCGGCCGAACATCTCCATTGCTTCTTTGAAAAAAACCACCAAACCCAGATTAGAATCACATCGACCGCCACAAAGTAACTTTCAGGATAGCGCTTTTATATTTGCTCCACTAAATTGCTCAAATGGAGATTAACAGAACAGCGATCACCAGGACTGGTAGTCACATCAACTACAATTTTGAAGCTGTTTCCTACTCAATGCAGCGTGTGTGTGCGTGTACTTGCATCGATCTGTGTGTGTACATATACGTATGTCATTGCGTATGTTTTTATATATGTGCGCCCTTTTCCACTGTCTTCTCGATAAGAGGAGCTTCGATTAGATTAGCATTCTTGGCGACTGCACAAGAGTAGTTTGGCTTTGGTACTTATTGCGGGTTAGTGTGTGCAGTGTGCCGAGTGAGTCAATCGATTTTATCTATTATTCCCGCCATCAGGGTCTTAAACTATTTATTTGATGACGAGCAGCGTCATCCTGAGACGAACGAACCACGTTCATCGCCGTAACGGATAACCTATAGCAAGTAGCAATCACAACATAACTGCCGTTGAAGAAACAACAATTACGAGATGTAAAGCAATGTTAACAGTTCATGATCATCCAATAGATACGAGCCGAGTTGTGAGATGTCCCGAACCACAGTTATCTAGATGAATGAGAGAAGCTACACATTGTAAGGAGCAGTGATTTTACCCTTAGGCAATATACAACGACATGAATTACAGTGCAATAAAGGATAACGGATAAAGCTCACTGCGTTGATCAATCAGTGAGGATGCGCCACGCACTCGACTTCAATTTTTGACTGCACTTAAGGCGAATGAATGCATATCTGCCCTTTACAGGGACTCACGGTGGCTCCCCGCTAAACCAAGTCAGTGCTGCTTAGACTCCCAGGCGAGTCTGAAACCTGTCTGGTACCAGCTTATCTACCTCAGAGGGATGGATGGCTTGGTGAGAAATAAACGCGAGATCGAACCATTAACCTCGTGTGCGACGCAGAGCACCTTTATCCACTGCACCACGTGCACTCAGATATGCTATGTCAGTTGAAATTATGTTACTCTCCGCAACGATGTTGTTGAACAACGCGCGTACCATCAGGGAGAGTTATACTGCCTAGCACAGTAACCCTAGAAGTTCTTGGTGCATTACTTGCCCTATTATGACTCGCTGTTCTTCATTAGCGGTTTCAGTATGCCTTCTCAAAATCATCTTATGTAATCTATTCAAAAGATCATCGAATTTTTTTCGTAAAGTAACTTAACATCTGATACAACACTAGGGGGTTGTAAGCATGTATGGCTTGTCGATTAAGCAGTTTATGGTGCTATGAAGAGAGTGCCTGAACTGCTCAATCTTCAGATAGTCCGGGAAATATTATGCACAAATGAGAGGGCTAGCAAAGGGGCAATTACTGGCACATAGCCTGGCGACTGTCTCTATGTGGAAAGTGGGAGCACCAGTGATGGATCTCCGACCATTACTCTACTGTAGGTATATAGATGATTGTTTGGTTATCTGTTCCACTTAAGAGGAGCTAGATAAATGCTTTAGATTGTTGAATGAACAATCAGAGTATATAAAATTCACCCGTGAGATACAAAAAGATGATTAGTTCCTTTTCTTGAACGTGCAAATAAACTTAACCGAGAGCGGCTACATAACAAAGTGGTACCGAAAGCCAAGAAATAAGAATGTCTGGTTCACTGTCTCCCTTCTCATTCCTCACAAATAAAAAAGGCGTTAGTAAAAGACATGTTTGGAACAGCAGCTAATGTATGTACCGCGGAGAAGCAGAGTGTAGAATCCGTGAAACTGGCGCGGGAAATAGCCACTCTAACGGATACGAATTTGTAACCCCTCGGCTCAGGTTCGGAGAAAAGAGTACGCCTCCGAACGACAACTCGATTGAAAGGAAAGTCCCGTTCATAATCCCTTTCTTTTCAAATGAGATTAGTTCAGCTACAAAACGCTGTTTGAGAAGAGCAGGTTTAGAGCAGTCGGTGGCTATTATTGAAATATCACCGACTACTCTAAGACGCCTATTAGTTCTCAACCGCTTATATAACCGTCTCTGTATAATGAAAAATTGTAAAATATATCCTAACGGCAGAGATGAAGATTGCATGAGCGTAGGTATAGTCTACCTAATCTCTTGCGAAGCGTGTAGCGATAAATATATTGGCGAAACGGATAGGCTGATCTGTGTCCGCATAGAAGAACACCTAGCTGGCAAGCGACTTAATAGACGGAATATTCCGTTAGGGACGCATAGAGCACAGAAACACGACGGAGTTGGTTTTGAGATCGAAGTCACCACCCTTGCCAAGGACATAATACATCAGCGCGAAAAATTCTGGAAGCACTTTGGATTAACACCACCAATCCAACTATAAACCGCAGGAAGGAATGCCTCGTTATCACACGTGATTTGTGTCATTATATAAGACTGTTGTTTTGATGGGTAAGGTGCATTACGAGCCTATGTGGTCTACTTCCGGTGATTTCCACTTGGATCATTCAGTGGAACACACATATAAAAAGCGGTGAGTATGTTGAGAAGTGATTTTATGCTTGATGCGATTGAAATCTAGGTCCGGTGGTTTTTCTAAAGGAGTAGTGGAGTTGTTTGACTGATTGGAATACGGACAATTTGTGACCTTTTCATGCTCTGGAGAAGGCGAATTGCCGATACGTCAGCTGTCGAATGAAATTTAATGTAACACCTTGTGTTTGGCTTAAAGAAAAAATTAGGAATTATATTGAACAACCATTTTTCAAACGCGATCGGCCTCCCGCCCCTGCTCGCCTCCTGCCACGGTCTCCGTCTTGTCGAATAGCTTGTAAACAACTTAACCAAAAATGTAGAACTCGATCGACTTTCCGTGCTGAGCGAGATTTCCAGGAAATAAGCGCAACGTTTTAATCATTGGAACTTACGGTATCGAATGATTACTAATAGTCTAAAGAAAGAGCTCTCGTGGCGAGGTTCAAAACACAAATCTTTTTTTTACTCCTACAGCTCTGTCTAAGAGCCTTTCCAAAAGTCGTGGTATCGAATGAGTGCTGGTACCCTAAGGAAAGAGCTTTGTCCAGCGAATTATAAGCGCGATAAGAAAAAAACGCGTAGTCGTGATTTTATTCTGAATTTTACAGCATTATAATAAAGACTTTTTAAAGGATCGGCTACGCAGGCTGTAGCCAGAGATTTTTTATCGAATGACTACTAACGCTGTTGTGAAAAGTTCCTGTCAAGCGAATGAAGTCGAATTACAAATGTCATCTCGTTACTGAATTTCACCCCATCTCATATGTTCGCTGTTACCACTGTGGTGTTGTGAATGTTCTACAACGTCAAATTACTCAAGTAATGGTGTACTACAGAGTAGAATTCATCGCACTGATCAATGCAAGCCTATCAACAGTGCAGCACTGCCTTTTTGACACTTTACAAAAAACTATTTGGGAAAGTGATTTACTGATCTAATGAAAAGAAGCTACTCATGCATGAATTATTGTAGTTTGTGGGCGCATCCCGATGAGGTGACAGGTCTCATAAACATTGATTGTTGATCTTTTCCTCTCCCACCACTTTTGGGTCATGTTGCTGTGATATTGGATTGATGGAAGGCTTGGTGAAGATTAGGCGCATCAGTAAACTAATGACGACGCGTCTGTAGCAAGTCATGTCTAACGACCCTATAGAAGTCTTTGAGTATGAACTGTTGAGTAGAGCCTACTTATCTCACCAACAGAGACTGCTGCAGCTGCGAGCTCAACTGACTCTAGAAAGAGTATTCAATTGTAGCGCTTTGTTGCAGGAGGTCCCATTACCAATTATATTGGATATAGAGAGAGGATTGGCTAAAGAAGAAGGGTGCTTCCCCACTGACGAGGCTATGAATACCGAAACACTTTTATCGGGCTCTATAAGTTGCCTTAAAGGAGACACATGCATGACTCAAAAAATGATCATCAGGCATATTGAAAGCCGAGATTCCACTTTCGCAATCGTGCTTGAAAACCCTGAGAAACTAGCGCGCGCTAGCGTCACTGAAAGTCACTGTGGTAGGTGGCATGCGCCTCTAAAGCTCAAATTCTGAACCAAGTAAAACTAATTCTACGCAGATAGCGTGCTGTTTGCATGAGCTTAAATATCAGTTGCGTTACAAGTCTTGGTTAGAAATGTTAACTAGTAAAAAGGGAACGGGATCAGCCAAAAATTTGTTTCTGTGAGCTTTCTCAAAGATGAACAACCTAGCGAAATTGACCCTGTTTTCTGCTGATTCTCTAACAAAGATCGCTAGATACTTATTTACTATTGGCATCAATGTTAATCTCCAACCTTATACATTGATGAAAACGGGTGCACACTTGATTAGTGAGTTTATAGGATCAAAGTTTATCCGACTTCATCAGTGATAAAGGTGGAGACTCAGTAATCATTGCAGACAAATGAATGTTGAATTATGAGAAGAACCTTTATTTCGAGTGCTTTGTTTAGACCACGCTCAAATTTCAATATATCCTTTCATTATTATTTGAGCCAACTTGTCATGTGGTCTGGTAAGGGCTCTTGTTCAGCCCGATACACGTGTTTCGTCCTTACATACCGAGAGAACTGACTATAAAAAGATTGACAGACGACGGGTTCTGCCCGGCTGACGAGTCTGTAAGGACGAAACACGTGTATCGGGCTGTACAAGAGATATTACCAGATCACATGACAAGTTGGCTCAAATAATAATGAAAGGTTATTGGAAGAACATCTTAAGGATATTGATGTCTACCGGCTATACTTTGAAAAGGTCTGTGAAAGTTAATATTGAAAATTTAAATAAAGAATGGGTCAGCACGGCAAATGTCGTATGTTTGGATTCCGTCATTTTTCGTCTCAAAAATAAAAGTCTGATTATCTGGTCATATACCCAATTAATAAACTGCATAAGCTAACATCTACTAATGATCGTGCGTTAACCAATCAATCAACATTCAATTTCGAACTATCATCAGCTGTGTAGGCGAATCTACAAATAGTATACCACGGTTGTTGACTCCAATTATCTCTCAGGCGCGCTTAAATTATCATTTCATTTGCTCAATACCGAAATACTTCTAAATTGCCTGCTGCGCGCTCATCTGAATAACTCGCAAGTGATAACGTCATTTGATGTTACCTCCCTATATACTCGCGTATCAAATTGCTCTGCATTGTAAGCCCATCGCGAACTTGATGTAGAACGTGAGGAAAATATAAATATGCATTGCTTATCAGTCAAGCAACTAATGCCCTCTTGAAGCAATGTGTTAATTGCTCAATCTTTCGGTGGTTAGAAAAATATTTCATGCAACTTAGAGAGTTACGCATGGATCAACAGTTAATAACACAGGGAAGTCTGCCATTTGGAATCATCAGAATATGAATCAAATGGGTCTGGTGGTCTTTTCAAAAAATTGATGGCGGTGGTTTGATTGGCTGGATTGCAGACAACTTAATCTTTGTAAGCTCCGAAGAATGCGAAATGCCGAAACGTCAGATGCTGAATAAAGGTGTTATATAACACCTCGTGTTTGGCCTAAGGAAGAAAATTAGGAATTATCAACAGTTAGCTTCAAGTCTTGCCATCACTTTATGTGTAAGGTAAAAGCTCCAGTTCTCGTTCACTGCCGATTGCTCTACAGTCGAAGCATAGACGATTAGTTCATTGTCTGTACTATACAAGAGAAAGTGGACAGATGTTTCGATATTTTAAACGGGCCTTCAAAGCATATAAAAATCTGCAGGAAGAGGATCAGTCGAGAACTAGCTCCCGAGAACAGAAATTCTCATGGGTTTCAGATAAAGTTTCTAGAAATTGACTACAATACAAAATGATACCATATCAAGTAACAAAAAGTATCAGTCCAAAATTTTCTCTCATCCTTCACACATGAAAGCGACCATTAAAATAGGTGCCGAAAATGGAAAATGTGTGCCCAGTCAAAGGAGTGGACCGAATTGCTATAGTTCACTCAAAAATAATCATTTCAAATGGCTACGAATCATCAGCCATTGTGGTAAGTCCATGCAGTAGAATCAGTTCTCAGAAGAATATTTCACGACTGAATAATACTTCTTTAAACTTCCATTCACATCAAGCGAAATTAGTAGCGCTATCACGAGATGCCTCAAAGATGTGGCCCCAAAAGTTTGTGAAACTCCACCTCCAAAACTTGCTGCCAACCAGTCCACGATCGCTTTTGCGACTGAATATGCAACTCAAGAAAGTGCATACTTTAAGGGGAGATTGTATTCTTCCGCGTAAAATATATTTGATAACAAGCGAGCCATGGAAACATTAGCAAAGCGGGTAGATCATTGTGTGACCGCACATAAAGGATAAAGGATAAAGATCTTGGCGTTGATCAATCCCTGAGGGATGCGCCATGCATGACTTCAATTTTTCAACTTCGTTTGAGGTGATTGAATGCATATCTGGCCTTTACAATTACTCGCGGTGGCCTCCCGTGAACCAAGTCAGTGCTGCTTATCTTCCCAGACAAGTCTGAGACCTGTCTAGTACCAATTAACCGACCCCGGAGGGATGGATGGCTTGGTGAGCCATGAGCGCGAGATCGAACCATTGACCTCGTGTGCGAAACAGAGAGCCTCTACCCACCTATAGACCGCAGGGAGGAATGCCTCGTTATCACTCGTGATTTGAGTCAATATATAAGATTGTTGTCTTGATGGGTAGGGTGGATTACGAGCCTATGTGTTCTCTTCCGGTGGTCTCTACTTGAATCATTCGGTGGAACACATATAAAAGCGGTGAGTATGTTGAGAGTTGATCTTGTGCTTGATGCGATTGAAATCTAGGTCTGGTAAATTTTTCTAAGGGAATAATGCAGGTGTTTGACTGATTGAATTGCGGACAATTTGACCTTTCCAGGCTCTGAAGAAGGCGAACTGCCGAAAACGTCAGCTGTCAAATAAAGTTTAATGTGACACCTCGTGTTTGGCTTAAAGAAGAAAATCAGGAATCGTATTTTTTTTGTTGAGGCTTTCTCACTGCGCTGTAGCATCTGAAATGATATTATGTTCCACAAGCGTCGCACGCATTTCGCGTTGATCAAACCTACATTTTACTGCACAAAGTTTCTTTCCATACTGTAATGATAAGTGCGTAAAGCTCGGACAGTTCAAAACATATCTGCTCCACAAAAAATCTTTCTTATAACCATTTACCAATTTAGTAGAATGTGGTCATATAAGCCGTTGCGGACTAATTGGCGTATTCGGAGGTATTTTAGTGATAGTTACCGATTGTCCCAAACTTGCTCTTTTCAAATAGCGTTTTTTTAAGAGCACTTATATCATTTGAGAAGAACGGGCAGATAAACGATATTCTTCTTTCGTTCAGATTTTCTCTGGGAGTGGTGATTTTTCTTCTGAATACAAGCCGAGGGGTTACAAATAGGTACCTACTAGAAATAGCTATTTTCTGAGCCAGTTTCACGGATTCTACTCTCTCGCCTTCACCCATTACTCCATTGGCGGCTGCTCGAAACATGTTCTTTACTGACACCTTTTTCGTGCGTTAGGAATAAGAGGGAGGTAGTGAACCAGGATATTCCTATTATTTGGCTTTCGGTACCACTTCCTGATGTAGTCGTTATCCGCTAAGTTTATTTACGCTTCAAAAAAGGGAACCAATTACCTTTTGGGTTCTCGTGGGTAAATCTTACATACTCTGAGTGTGCATTTACCAAAATAAATCATCTGCCCAGTTCCTCTTTAGTGGAACAGATAACCAAACAACCATCTAAATACCTACAGCAAAGTAATGACGGAGTATTCAAAGTAGTTTGAGGATTCTTTTTTTTGTAATTGGATCATAAGCGGTTCTGAAGCAGACGAAGAGTCACAACTTTCATCGGATGAAACTATAGATCGACCTTATGCCAGTAACCTAATTATGAAGTAGACTACTATTGATTGAAATTGCCGAGGTTAAAAAAAAAGTTAGTTTCCAATGTAATATACTATTTTGAGTTGATAATGCTAACTTCCAATAAATTGGGCACTATAATGTGGGACTGGCAACTACAGTGGAAATCGTAACAAAGTTATGACTATGCCAGTTCTGCAACACCCACAATTTTTGCAGTAACTTGGAGACATTTAAGCCTAAGAACTTTCGTTGGTTTTTCCAGAGTTGTTTTTGAGTTTTCTAAACCAAATAAGAGATGGGACATAATTCTAATACATCACAACTTCTGAATGAAGTGTGACAGTGCTCAGCTTGGCAAAAGATCGCAACCAGAAACATCCTATGACATGTTGGATAATCTCTCCTTTCAGAAAACACAGTGCTTGCGAAAAGAAAGAGAATGAGAGAAAGACACATTTATGTTGTTGATTCGACAGTTTATGGAATGCTAATAGTTGCACTGATCATGAAAACAAATGAGTGGTACAGAGTTGTTGAAATTTTTTATCCATCAATTTACATGTGTTATGCTTTCAGGGTCTTCAACTCGTTTCTAGATTTTCCCGAGCCCACAGTGAGTCACAGTTTCAAGTTGTCGATATGTAACATAGGGACAATCAGGACGTGTACGTCGGTACCTAGCGTCATGATTCATGACGAGCATATTGTTTATTGTCTATACTGTGTAGTTGGTTACTAAACATTTCTACACCACTTTTTACCTGTTAGGCAATACATTCGACTAAAGCAGCGCGCAAGCTATTATGTTGTTATAAATGCCTTACTACTCTTCCCATCTCTTAACTCGCCAGCATGCTCTCACACTGTCTATTAGCTCATCTCCTTGTTTTTTCATCTCATGTGTAGACATCGACTGTTGATGCCGCTGTAATCGAATGTTTCTCATCCTTTCACATTATCTCATTGAACCCAGAAGGAGAATTTCGCCACGAGGCTGTTCTCACTCGGAAGTCCAGTTTGAAAAACTCACGAAGTTGCTTATTCAGTTATATTAGACGTTGGTGAAAGCCGCATAACAGGACCGATGAGTTTATAGAGCTACATTTGCTTTCGGCCGCAAAAACCTTTTTTTTCACAATTACAGGCGGGCAATTTTCGTCAATATATTATGCTTAAGAGAAAATGAAGTCCTCTTTTCTTCTTCTCCTGCATTTAGGATGCCATTGGCGTGGAGACGTGAAACTTTTTAGATCATCCCTCACCTGAATCACTCTGAGCAACCATCCAGAATAAAATAATCAATCCATCAACTTCTCTTCTGTATAGCGAGCTTGTCGACTGAAGAAAGCGTTTTTAATGCCTTTTTGTTGTAACGCTAACGCAAGTCCATCGATGTAAAGGAATTTATCCATTTGTATCACACTCAGTTTTATACCTGCCAAGACCACAAAGCGTAGTAAGCCAATGCCCCGTGCAGTATTTGTCCTTGAATATCTAAAAAAAATCTCCTCAGGAAACGTTTTGGAGAATCCTTTGAATGATTAACCTCAGGATCGAGCTGAAGCATTTACAAAAGTGTGACTTAATGCGAAAGACTATGTAGTGCTTTTTGAACAAAGATCTCGTGGTGATTTCTAAAATCTTAGCTTCATAGCGCTAAAGTGGGAATCCTGAATAAACCAATTCTCTCATTTCCTCAGAAAGTGGTATGTCTCGCGAATAAAGTTATGGTCTGAATCTGTGTAAAATGTTGTCCTCTGACCTCTGTTAAAAAACATTCGACTTCCTAAGATGTGGCATATTCCATTACGGTACTTTTACTTCCCATTGGAAAACTCCCACGACTGCTATTAGAACTGGGTGCTTTTGAAACTGTTAGTCACTATGACGGCCAGTAGCCCTCATGACAGAGTCGCCTAGCTTCTCACCTTGTTCGTTTCATTCTGATCCGACATTTTATTGTGACGTCCCACAAGTACTAACTCACTTTCAACTTTTTGTTAAATTGATCAATGATGACTTCGAAGAATGTATGGTTTTCCCTGCAGAACTTCCGCGACCCATGTGCAACGCTAACCTTCGACAACGTTTCAGCTTAATGCTAGCGCGTAAACAGTAAATAAAGGTGGTCAGAGACGGCACTGAACCACATCGATTTAAACCGTAATCGTCTGACCCAAGTTGTTATCTGTTTGAATGAATAGATGCTCATAATCAAACTCGGTTTGGCGAGAGCGTCAACACCACAGACACTTCTACTAAAGCAAGTTCTAACAAGCAATTCTTCACCGCTGTCATAGACGACTTAGAATAAAAGTCTCGGATCAGTCCGATTACGTCGT
>JAHQIW010006560.1:0-25210 GCA_019055375.1 Parelaphostrongylus tenuis
AAAGTGCCCCATAAACAGAGGTTGTATCTTTGAGTAAGAATGAACATGAACGGATGATCTGCGACAAATAATTTAGGTTTTTCCAAAATCAGCATCATCGGGATCGCCTTGAAGAACGTGCCTGCAGCAGCCGTGGTGCCTTCTTCGTCCACCTTCAAAACAACTGAACAGAGCTTTTATACGTGTCATTCAATAAAACCACAAAAATGTTGCTCTGAAATAAATGCTACAAATCAGAAGGTACAAAATAAGATCCCGCCATTTTAGAAAAGGCTTTGTTTATAAACAAACAGTCATTTCACAAGGGGGTGGATAACGTGCAAGGAATTGTACAGTTAACAAAGCAATCGTTCTAGCTATTCGATGATATAGAAGAGATTCGACAACTTGTTAGCTTGTGCGCATGCCCTCATTCTGAAACGTGGATGACTCACCTCAATGATGGCTTTATGCGCGGCATCTGAAATCTTTAGTGGTGCGTCACTGGCGACGCCACTCAGATCAGCATTATCACTGAAAATTTCCGTAACTCCCAAATTCATAAGTGCTTCCTTCAATTTGAAATCGGTTTTCGATTTTTATTTTTGGGATTGTGACCTGAAAAAAAAAATTTTTCCGATGAGAAAAGAAATACTTGAAGGGTGAAGCTTTGGACATCATCAAGTCTTGAGGCATGTAACAGGCTCTCGGTTTCACCAATCGTCATTAAAAGTGCGGTAGCTTACACAAGGACTTACAGTAGTCTACTGATGTGCCACGTCGGTGCAGCTAGCCTCTCAGTGATGAGGTATCAATCCTGGGTGAAATGGGATGGCTGAGTAAGCCTTGGAAGCAAGATCGAAATAACGACCACCTGTGCAATGTAGCCACATCCAATCGCAGCGCTACGCATTTCTGATCGAGTAGCTTGCCACACTGACATTTAAGAATATCAAAAGCACACGGAAGATTGACATTTTGCAGCGAAACATAGCGAAAAATCTCGACTTTCTAGGGACAGCGGGATCACCAGTACTCAGGAAAAGATTGAAAAGAACTTTTGCATGAAACTGGTCGTGCCATCGCATCGCGAAATATTCTCAGAATCAAATTTCGATGAATAATTCACAACATACTGATATATATGTTTGCTGTAGATTAGATAACAGCTTCTGAATACGCACTCCATCAAGTTTGGAACGAACTGAGTCAAGACCACTCCTAGAAACACAGTCTTCACTTCTAAAACGGAGATGTCAGACTATTGTAAATTAACACCTGTTTTTGGGTAGAAATATATTGAATGCATAGGACTTGTCTTTATAGGGAAGCGATAATACTTCTAATTCGTGATCTTCCGCATATAGTCTATGTACTTCGAAATCGTTCATGAATTCCACCTGAATTTAGTAAGGAGAAATTTGCCAAAACCTATAGCTTATTCAAGGGATTACAGTGAAAATCTTTGGAATGTTTTCTAAGAGTTAGGAAGTTTTTCTATAAATCACTGTTCTGCGATCTCTTTGATTCAAAACCGTACAATCTACATATCATGAGCAACGAAAAAATTTAATCATCCAAATCTGTAATGCAACAATTTCGGTATAAATAATCGTAAAAGGGAGAACGCGCCATAGATGCCAAACAGGTAGCTGGGAGATGTATCAAGTGGTCTACTCTGTTTAACTCTTCAACATCGGTGTGCAACGTTTCGTAGCAGTCCGCGCCACGTCAAAGCTATTCAGGTACTCTGATTGTAGCGCCGCATCTCTCGCGAATTTATTTTGGCGCACGTGGCAATGGAAACATTTTATCTAGCAAATTGGGGACTTAGGAAGACATTAGCATGATGAAGTGATAAAGAGTCAGTTAACATGGCTTTCACAGTAAAGTTTTCAATAAAAGCAACGCACATTGTCAAAAAATCTCTTATGTGAAGACAAGAAAACCACATGCCTCCATAAACAAATATGTTACCAAATACCTCCATGACTTTTCTCTTATTCTAGTGTGTGCGTTTGTGCTCTATTCGATAGCTTGAAAAAAACCGATTTTGACACTAAATTTAGCTCTCAGAACGCCTTCAAGCTACGTTTTACATACAGAAAAATGATAACGTTTTGCATCTGCAATGTGTTTTGCAACTTACATCGGATTTTTCATGGTATCGTTTAGCAAATTTTGATTTAATCAAAGTCTGTCGTTATGCGAAAATACTATCATTGTGGAGACTGAGATAAACGCTTCTTGTGAAAAGAGCGGCGAGTCGGGTCCAGAAAGTTTACCACTTATCATTACGAATTGTATGGAATGCACAACACACTGCTCGGTATGTACTCCTACTTTCTAACCTATTCTACTCAGCAGAGCTTTTTCGCTAGACTATTAGTGATCAGTCAATAGTTCGAGAGATGCAAATTCTGTCCTTGAGTTTTTCTTAAAAAAGACTTCCGTACTTTGCTCTAACAATAAGAAAAAGATTACGTTTTAGTATCGGAGTGCATTATTATAGCTTTGAAGCGGCTTTGTTGGGTATAATTTAGTAGACTTCAATTCTAAGTCGACGTATTTGCATGGAAAATAAATATTATTGGAGGGATATATGTATGAAAATATCTTAATTAATAGAACCCTAGTTTCCCTAATAATCAGGAATATTGGAAGTAATCGATGAGGTGCCATCACATGAGTGAGCATAACAAATTTTGTAATCATTATTTTCTAGTATAAAAACACTTTGACAGCCTTTGGAAAACGTAAAGAAGTAGAGGATTTCATTACTGGAAGATTAATGTAGTAATATTCGATTTCAGAATTGTAGATTGATATTTACTAGGTTATTTGAAGATTTTTCCATATATGGCAATGAATAAAGGTAAGTTGTCGCTGACATAGACAAATGATACTGCAATTAAAATATGATTAAATGGAAGAAGAATGGTATAGGTGTATTTATTACAAGTTTGAAATATGATTATCGTAAGCATGCGATTTTTCCATCCAAAAATTAGGGGTTTAGAGACAGCACGGCGTTGTTTTCAGGTTGCAGCGACGAATTATGATTATAGTTGAGTAAGTGTATATATATAGTTATTATTTATAAGATATAGAATAAAATGTCCTCCATAACTCTGCCAAAGACTGAACTCCTAAAATACACTATTTATTCAAAATCATGTCGAATCCATGAAATGATATCGTATTCCAATGTGCAGTATGACGAACACATCATTGTTTTGTGATTGTTTTAGCAGATTTCAACCAAAAATGGCCTCATTTGAGTTTCTTCATCAGATTCCACCCCTTGTTGATGACGAGATTTTTTTGTTGATGACAAAGGTCTGAATCATCATGAAACCACAACACTGTGAAGATTACATGGTTCAATCGCAGAGTCGATCCGCCGACTGCCGCGCCTTGTCATCATAAGGCGTGAAAGAGTTCATGAGGCGAACCAATACCAAACATTCTTATTAGAACACCGGAATCATGGATTCTTCCGTGAACTGTAACTTAGAGACCTAATTCCTCAACTCCACACCTGATTCTAACTTACAGCTCTCAAACTGCCAATAGTAACACCAGCGCGTGACATAACTTTCATTATGTGGCATCGAGCACAGATCCGGTTCTGATATTACAGGACCGCAATTAACACAGCAACAGTCACTAGTATTCGTCACTCAGCAACGGTTTGTTTCCAAATGTTGATTTGATATGAGAATGGCTTTGGTATTCAAAAGAGAATTTGCGAACAGTTCAAACCAAACCTCTCTGCTGGATGTTTCGTCACTGTAAAACAATGCTTTCGTGTTGGAAGTTTTGTAGAATTTTTCCAGCCACTCAGCATTGAAGTAAATAGCATTAATTACGAGCGAGATGGCATCTGTAAAACAGTTATCAAATGTGAGAACTACAGATGTAAAATGGTACTAGGTCTTGGCAAAATGTGCATTCCAACACTGAAACACCCGAAAAGCCAAGTGCCTACGGTTGTCCATAGTAATGCTCTTTTTGGGGCTTGTGGCAATTTGATGTTGCTACTGGGCTCCGCACAGCTGATGAACAGGAAGAGAAATCTTTTATGATTTCCACGGCGTTCCAGTTTTTCTACGACAATCATGTCGTCAGACTTTTTAGGACATTCTAATGATCCGTCCTCACATTGTTTCTTTTTCACTGTGCTAATCCCACTACTTCGTGCATTCAGCTCGTCTTTTCGTCATCTTCTTGAATGTGATAGAATACTGATTGAGCATGTCTCCTGGTCTTGAAATCTACGCTGGCTGTAGCGTTCATAGGGCATCTGTTGTTGACCGCCGAAGAACGTAGGGATGAGATTCGTTCGACCTCGCGCGCGCCGCGACAAACATCACAACCACTCGGCCACAGTACCTCTAATATTGCACTAGCTGGCGAAAATGCACATTAGCAGATTTACGAAATATGAATTTGTGCTAATCTTATCATCTCGATACATGCATGTAACACTGTGTCTTGATCGCTAATATGGTCAAGATCCTTAGTGCTTCTTTCTTCGTTCATTATTGAGAAATTCTGGCATCATTAACGCTGTTGAAGCAGATCTTAAAAACATGTTAATGTTTTTGTAAAATCTTTGACTTATAGTAAAACTGCTCATATCAGCCAAACATCTCGCAGAGTTCCCATAGAATGCCTAAGTCTTTTGTTGATCACATTACGTGATGGGAGGTCCGCAGTGGTAAGGCAATGGCAATGTTAGACCTTTTCGAACTCTTTTTTACGAGTACTCTAATTCCCCTTAACCACCCGGTGACATGCTATTACGATTCCACTTTCCAGTGATTTCTTCCAGTTGAGGGACTTCGAAGATGATCTTTGCAGCTTACATCAGCATATCTTAAACTAGGGTATCTGTTGCAGGCATGTATGCCTCACAAGTGCATATCGTCTTTATGTTCCCTTGAGATTTTGATGGGCGAAGCTATATTTTGAGTTCGAAAATCTTCCATATCATCTACTCAACAAATTTTATAAAATTAACTTTTTGAAAACCCACCTTTAACACTGTCAGCATTCACAAGGTCATGTATTTTTCCTCCAGTAGTCTCTCTAACAAAGTTGTCAATAATCTGAAGCATAAAAGCAGACTTAATGCCACCCAATAAGTCAAATTATGTAAAGCATTTAAATCTCAGTCTGCGAAAGATTGTTTAGAAAAAATCCAAAATTTTTGCATAAAATACTTCTGAAAAGAAACAAGGGGAGCTTAAGAAACGAGCCTTCGAGGTTTCCTCTGCTTGGGTGAAGTCGAGAGCTTCTACCTTTGCATGGTAATTGTCGACTATTCTCTCCTTATAATCGGTTTTTAGATTGAAATGCTTACTAAACATATGTTAGGACTGAATACATGTATTAAAAAGAGACGACTCAGAATTGAAAAGAAGATGTGATGTCTACTTCATGAAGAAACCATTGGCTATTCGAGTCTGCACTCCATTTTTTGCGTTAAGGATTTCGCTTGAGAGATTCGAGAAATGTTGAGTAATGCTGTCGTCCGAAGCTCCTAAACCACTTCGCTTCCTAGTATTTAAAGTTATTTTGCCCAAAAAGACGCATCATGTAGGGTGATATGCTAACCTTTTGCAATCACTTCGTCGATCTGCGTTTTACTTTTGCCTTTGGCTCCAGCTTGGAGCATCGCTAAGGTGAAGATCACCGAAATCGGTGACACCACGACAGACTCGTTGAGTGAAACTTGCCGAAGTATAGCAAGCCCGAAGTCAGTCTCCGTATTCAAAAGCATCCTAAATATCATTCGAATTTTAAGTTGATACTGGGACATTGAAGAGAATAGGAATTTCCAAAGAGCATCAGGAAATCTATAGTACGAAAAAATTTGTTACGAAAATCAATGAATTGTGTTATAGAAATTTTCTCTTTTCAGTGGTGTATGTCTGGAGGTGTCCATTGAATTTTTGTGATCTCAAAGATTTCACATTCACTTGCTAACATCATGCTTTCTACAGAGGGCATATTTTCCTATTGTTTATGGAAAACTCGCTTAGCACCTTTGATTTGATCTCTCTAGAGTTGAAGACACAAAAAAGCTCCTTAAAGAAGGAAGCTTTAGTGAAATACGAAAAATTTCCAGAGGCCTGTGAATGATTAAGAGTTATGGTATTTGAACTTTATCAGAGGGCCTTAGTAAGTTGTACTTAGAAGATTTAGCATTTGATAAACACGACGAAAACATTTGATCGTCACAGCCTAGTGTACCTCATATGTCGGTGTCAAATCCGCCAACGTTGAGTCAGCGTTGTTAAGATATATCGCAGTGGCACTTCTGTTCAGTAATTGCGGCTATTTTTGACTGATGGTGATTGTAAGCTATAGAAGAAAGATATGACGTTCAGCGAATTCCTAGAGCAAGGAGGACCCACTGCGCTACTCTTGCACGCGATAGGGAAAAATGGAAGTGTTGCTAGTACCAGTACTCGCTCGAGTCACTCGACGATCAGCGGGACAACAGGTGATACAGGTGACAAGTGATTGTAAGAGAAGTATTCGAAATGGAATATCGGCTTCAGCAGCACTTCACCGACTTCACCGACTTTGCAGAGGAGACTCAATTCCGGTTCAAACAAGTGCAGAGTAATTCTTTTTCCCTGAAGTAAGGCAGCCTTCATTGCGCTCAACACAGCTTCCTGGCTTATTCAACAATGCTTTCCAAAAAAATATGTCGGGAATTTTGGAGAAGCAACAGGAAGCAAAATCTCGACCTATTACACTTTTTTCTGAATCTTTTTTCCTTCAAAACGAGTTTTTCTACTGACCACACATTAAAAATACCAACCTTCGATAAACAAAAGTATCTCTATCGGGCTCACTTCTTTATGACTCTTCCAGTTTGGCGTAATTATCCCTCTCAAACAATCAGCTTCTTCTTTTCATGGAAACAGTTATTTGAAAAATCACTGCAGCGTAAAAGCTAATTCAGAGATGAAAGCCATAATCAGCTATGGTGCGAACAAACCGCAAAATATTTCTGGCAAAATACAAAAAAATGTGTTTAATAGGAGCCTTATAAATCCTGAATAAGATCACATCTGAAATCATATCAAAGTTTACTTTGGGAATCAGGAACAGGAAGGCAAGGTGATTCATTGGTGGGAAGGCGTAGAGTTGCAGAACAACGCCGCTGAATGAAATTAGAGAGACATTGCCGGGCCTAAGCACCGCCTAGCAACGAATCTGGCGAACGGCTCCATCTTGCTTGCCTCTTCACTTCAAGTGACAAAACATATACTCTGTCCTTGTTGCCAACTTGTAAAGCAGTGAGAGCGATAATTGTGCAGATACGTTACGTAAAAGGTGCTTTACAAAAAACCAGAACGACCACAAAGAACGCTTTTCGATGTCAAAAGTATACCATTGTTTTCTTTCAAATTTGCCAACAGCTACATCCGAGAGGGATTGAAATTAACAGATTAACTAGACTCTTATAAACGATCCTCACTAAACAAGATACAAGCGAAATTTGGAACATGACGAGGAATGAGACTGAACCCGCGAATACGCTTTTCCTGGATGTTCAAATGTTCGGCTTTACCGTGTCAGTATCTAGCAGTAATGATTCGCCAGCGGATGATCCAAGGAGCACAAATCGGCCATAGATCCCCTCAAAGTGATGCTATAGTCAGATTCGCGCTTGACACGTGAGCGTCCGAAAGGTTTGTCGCGGATTCGATTTTATACGACGCTTCGTTATAGATCTTGCTTGAGTCAAAACAGTCTTATGGTAATAATTTTCATTATTTTGTCATGACAAAAGAACGTTCATTTAACAGAGCCGGAATTATCTTCAATCGTGAATTTAGCGGGATGGAGAAGATATAAAAAACAAATTCTCTTTTATGTTTGCGCGAGGTTGGTGCGTCTCCTTTTCAGAAACAATGGCTGACGTTTCGGCGATTTCGTTTTCTCTAAACCTAGACCATATACCACGAAAAAGGATGAAGTTCTCAGTGTTGATTAATCCCTGAATGATGCGCCATGCATTCGTCATCAATTTTTAATTTCGTTTAAGGTGATTGAATGCATATCTGACCTTTACAACACTTGCGGTGGTCTCTCGCTGTAGCGAGTCAGTGCTGCTTATCCTTCCAGATAAGTCTGAAAGCAGTCTGGCACTGATTTACCGACCCCGGAGGGATAGATGGTTTAGTGAGCCTCGAGCGCAAGATCGGGCCACTGACCTCGTGTACGACGCAGAGCACCTCTAACCTTTGCGCCACATGCGCTCTGTATCAGGTCAAAACTATTTACTCAAGTTAGAGTCTGTAGCTTCGATATAACTATACTTTAAAAACGATTTCTTAAGTCTGATTTCAACAAAAGCGGACTTTTCATTTCCTTAAATCAATGGATTCTGGGGAAGCTGCACTGTAACCCATTATGAGGAAGAAACCTTACATCAGAGAGTGATTCTGAGATAAGAAACTACAGCATGAGCGATTTTCAAAGACACTATCCCTTTACGTATAGTCAGAGAAATAGCTTAAATTTTTTTTTTCGAGATTGGTAAGTCAGTGGCTTACGCATGCTTCGGCGACCGCGCCCGCTTCATCAGAGCCATACGCACTGCAGGTCCTGATACTGAAAGTGGGAAAGAGGAAGCGCTGCTATGGTGGAACAGTGTAAGATGGTCATAATTGGAAGCAAAATTTCCTTGGAATTAGAGAATATTTACGAAATAATTATATAAAATATGCCATAGTACGTCAAGGCTCTCATCTGAGGATGGCGAAATCGTCAAGACCTCAGCCATCGCTTTTTGAGGAAAAAAAGGAAGTACAAACCTCGAGTAAGCCCAAATAAGGATGTTTCACAAGATAATATTGATTCTTCGTGCGAGATTATATGAAGATTGGTTTTTCAAGTCAACGCGAGATTCTTTACGGTTCCTTGTACTACTTGCTACTAACTTCGGCGTTGAATAATAATTTACTACGTTCATGATGAGCACACACGAGATTCTTATTATGCCAGTTATTTACAAAAACCGATGTATCGTTAGGTGTTCTCTTTGTCTGAGTCTAGAAAATTGGCTGACGAAACTTGATTAGCCATATACCTCATAATTTCAACAAAAATGTAAAGAGGCCTGGATTTCAATCTCATTGAAAAAGAAAGCTCACACAGTTATCGCACGAGATTATGTAAGATAACATTTGATAACAGATCATTTTTCCCACGGTTCTTTCAAAATTTCTTAAGATTATGTCAGAAAACTCCTAAGTGAAGCCCATGAGATCTATGTCCGGCTACTGGACACTGTTGTTCAAGTTTAAGTTCATCGTCTAGTTGTACCTTTACACAAATAGACGACAGAAAAGGTCGATGGTAGAGGTAGGCCGGTTCGTGTTATGGAAGCATTTGGCTGGCTAGAGTGCAATCAGCTCAACTATTTCGCGTTCATACAAAGGTGAATTCCGCCTGTTAGTAAACTAGTAATGATAAACAAGTAGGACATTAACAATCATGTGCCTGTTTTTTATGGGACGTAACCATATATGAAATCAATGTTTATACCAGTATCGGCTCACGTTTCGCGTTTAATCGCAACGCGTTTTTATGAGGAGAATATAAACGATGTAATCATAAAACTTTAAGTACACGTTACACTACGTAGTTCAAGATTTTACGTTAAGGGGATAATGGAGGATAAGGCATAAAAATCGTTGAGAAGTGCTGAGAATTCAAAAAGTGACAGATCACGTGATTTTTTCAAAAAATAATTAGAGGCCTAACATTTGTTTGGCGTCCGACATAATGAAGTCTTCAGCAATAAAGACCACTGTATAACTCAACAACGACTTTTGAGCTTGAGAATCACAAAAAAAAACATCGCCAGAAACACAATCATTTGGAATGAGTGAGTTTAAGCTCATGCTTGAGCATTACATCCTGAGAATTGCGATTCTAGAAGAATCTTTTGCATTTGTCTGCTGAAATTTGATACTTGAAAGAATTTTTGCTGAGTTTATGCTCATGAAAATGGAAACAACAGAGGTTTAACAAAAAAGTGTTATTTTGAAAAAGTGAGAACCAAAATAGGATAAGAACATTCCTCTAAGAGAATACATAACGGCGCGTAAGTTAGCGTGAGAACCATTGAAACAAGTGGTTTTTGCATAGATCTGAGAAATGTGCATGCCATTGTCAAAAGAAAATATCATTCTTTTCATATTTTCTGTGAATCCCAGTCTAATGTTATCTGACTGGATATGATAGCGTAAGACGTATTGACTATAGGTGCTCTTCATATGATTTCATCACCCCTGCGACAGCACGAATGGAGTCCGATGCATACGTATAGTGAAGGGCGGGATGAATCTTGAATAATTTACCAATCTTTATATTTATAGTGAGGAGTTTTTATGTGGATGATTATATGATAGCTAGCTTATTTCTTAGAAATATTCGATTGTTGATGAATAGGAGGACTTGTGAATGGACTTTTACATACAACATCAGAGATTGAGCAGAGAAGAATCTTGCTTTAAGTAAGTGGTCAAGGAAAAACACGACAACAAAGAAATTTATTTCAGACTTTTATTTTGATTCTTATCATTTAAATTATATAGGCATGTGGAATTATGAAAATGACCTAGGGCTAAGTGAACAGTCGAGTTCGAAATTAATCACTAAGCGATTCGACATCAGAATGATATAAGGAAAAGGCTGCAGATTACTAAAGGTTACCAAAAGGCTGTGAGAGCGGAAGAGCTTTTATATTGACAAAAACATAAGATAAGAAACAAATGTATGCTAAAAACTGAGATCGGGAAACAAACGTGATAGCTCTGTGAACGTAAAAGGATCGAATGTTATTGTGTCCGTCTCGGAGTGGGTGTATTGGTTGGTTAGGTCGCTTGTAGTCTGCTTTTGAGATACCCCCAGATAAGTATCTGATTGCTTGGTCCGCATGTAGGGTCGACGTTATAGGCAGTAAACATGTAATTGAGTAATAATTTATTGAACTTAGAAAACCGCATGTAACGTTAAATAGAGGTTATTTCATAGAAAAGTCTCTATGGGTGATCATTTGCTCGGAACATTCACGGAAAAGAAAAAGTGATCCATTAGCAACAACATCATCGAACTTCTTCAATGGTCAGCGCTGCTTCATAAAATTTTATACTCTATAATGTTACAAAATCAATAAGCATAATAGCGATAGCAGTATTTTTTTTACTATTGGTCGTAATTTTACCGTTACAAGCCATAACTTATAATCACCATCGATGTTATACAGAATGTTTCTAATGTAAACGAATGTAAAGTTGGATTGAAATCGTCTGTAAATGTGTTTAAACAACGTGGATTTTACCGTTCTCCAGTTCTACTATCGATTTCTGACATAGCACAATACAGAGGTGAGTCACCGCCTATTAGTAACTTCCGAAAAATCATAGTGATTGGAGTCGTCATCGAGGTTTTCCATAACAACTGCAACAAGGCAATTACTTTTTGCACGTAACTCGACAGCTCACTATCAGTAGCAGCTCGACTGTCCAACTATTAGTTCCTTTTCATATGAATGTCGATTATAAGAATAAAACTTCTGCTATGTTTTTTAACGATCCTCTGCTTCTGCGTAATTCGAAACTTCAACAAAAGAAGTTATATAAATGTTGTTTTCACAGCCATCTAATACTTCATCGCGTTCTAGCGACTGCTATCGTGTTCATCTTTATCAAATTTCAACGTACACTGACAGTTTATTTCAGGAGTGTCATGACTCATGCACGGTTTTTTTTATGTAGTGTGTGTCAGTCTCATGTAGTTAGTCAAATGACTCTTAGAAACGAGGTGTTGCCGAAATGTCAGTCAACGTTATTGACGAAAATACACCGATTTTTAGTAGGTATTAGGAAAGGATGGCTCGGAATACAGAATTTGGTGAGAGTCATCTTTTTGATTTGCATCATGTGACCTCATGTGCATAATTTTCGGTGGCGAGCGATGCACAAGATGGTTGTGGTAACCGATATGCTGCAGTTTCAGTGATAAAGCAATCAAATAACGCAATGACTAGTTAGTTTAATAATCTCTGTGTTTGAGTGTTATGATGCTCAATTATTGGAATTGGACTTGTATTGCTATTCTAACTAATTGGAAATTTTTAATTGTGTAGTGGGTGTGAAAGCTAATACTTCAATGCTATTGAGCTGCAAAAAGGCCTTTTTAAAAACCAACACATACAACACTGCTTCAAGATGTAAACTTTCAGTGATCACTAACACTCCTGTGAAAAGTTCTTGCCTAGCGAGAAATTCTAATTCTTTATTACGTGCCGTCTAATGGAAAAGAGCTGAAGACTTTTCGCTAAGCGGAAGTACCAGCGTTAAGTTTATAATAGTTCTACCACGGTTTCATATCGCCATGTTAGCATATTATGAGGCTGGTGAACTGGCCCTCTGATCATGGACAGGTGTTAGAGCGGCAACGGGCTACTTAAATACGGGCTATCCTATGACGAATATGGCGGTAAGAGTAATTATCCACTGGACAGAGTGTTGTGACGCATCCGGTGCCTTTAAGAGTGCTAGTGTCATCTATGGCGTGTTTTGAGCATATTACACGAATTGACTTGTGCAGGTAGTTGGAGAAACGGCTTGCAATCTGCTCAAGTTCGAGGCAGTGTTTTGTACAAGACATATTGGTTAGTCAACAGTGGTGCAGCGTGTTATGAGCAGCTGAGATGAGCACAATCATCCAGTGTATTGCGAACACAGCATTTTGGATGCTTGACTGCGATGAAATGTGTTGTGGATGACAGAATGGGCCTTTTTACAAGCCAATTTCTTGAGCGCACTTCGCATCTGATGTTTGACTGAGGATCAGTGAGCAATGAGCATATCACATTGCCTATTCAACTACGACTAGGTGTGCTGTGATCGAATCATACTGGATGTTTGTCACACGAAAGTGCGTTGCGAGCACGGCTCTTCAACCACCGAATACCTCCAAGGTGATGTGAGCACGGCACGATTATTGCTTGAACGTGAGCCAATGCGCTGTAGGCGCGGCATATCACACTTAAGTACCACGTAGAATGTTGTGCACGCGACGCATTGGCTGCTTATCACGATGAAGTGTGTTGCGAGCACGGAACGAAGGCTGCTTACCAGGTGGAAATGTGTTGTGACCACGACACGATGGCTGTTTAACACATGGAAACGTATTGTAAACACATCACGATGATTGCTTGAACGCGAGATAATATGCTACGAGCATGGCATATCAGTCACTCAAGTACCACGCAGTATGTTGTGAACGCGGCACATTGGCTGCTCATCACGTGGAAATGTGTTGCGCCCACGGCACGATGGCTGCTTACCACGTGGAAGTGGAAAAAACACATTTAATACACTTAACACATGGAAAATCTCATTAGAGTTTGAGTTTCTATGCAACCCATAAAAAAAGTTGATCACACAACTTTTGAGCGAATTTCTTTCGGAGTGCAAACATAACCGACATTAACGCAATCTCATATGACATCATCGAGACGAGAGAAATCTTCAGAAAGCAAGAATTTCGCCCGCTCATTTTGTTCAGAATGGTTGCAGTAAGGATTTGTACACATCGAAATTATAGCATTTCGACTGCTTTTTTCGCAGTGTTATGATCTTATTTATATAACTAAGAGAATTGATTGGTGACCAAAAACACGGCCTCAGGCGGGAATCGAACCCGCGTTTCATCCTATACGGGGACGAGTGCCCTAACCACTACACCGCCGAGGCACATTTTTTCGGTGGTCTAGTGGTTAGAGCACACGTCCTCGGATAGGATGAAACGCGGGTTCGATGCCCGCCCGAGGCCGTGTTTTTGGTCAGCAATCAATTCTCTTAGTTTATATAAATAAGATCATAACACTGCGAAAAAAGCAGTCGAAATGCTATAATTTCGAAGTGTAATATATAACAGTGGCTGTCAGCTTAACGGGATTTATAAAGCGAAATCGCATATCCGACCAAACCTGTCAAAGGTTGGTGGATGATAGCTAGCATAGAGATGTTGAAGAATGAGTGGTCGGGCAAATGTACCTCGGTGGTGTAGTTTTTAGAGCACGCGCCCCCGGATAGGATGAAAGCGGGTTCGATTCCCGCCTAAGGCCGTGTTTTTGCTCACTACTCAATTCTCTTATTTGTATACATTTCTATAGAAAAACCCTGCCGTGCAGGCTGAAAAATTTGATGAAGTCAACCCGCTGATCGAGCAGGGTTCCGATTGTTCATGGGCTGTATATAGCACATCTAGACTCGGAGAGGAAGACTAAAACTTGTTTTTCATGAAATGTAACATGAAATCGTGTAAAATGTAACATTTGTGTTAAAAATTTTCCTGCAACATAAAAATCTATAACTACTGATGGCGCTTTAATGCCGAAACACGTGTCCTATCTTCACGCTAAGAACCGACTGGACCGAAAGGCAAAAGTCACCGTGGTATAAGTGTCATAAAAGAGGCACAAAAAAGGCGTGTGTCTTGCACTGTATAAGTGTCATAAAAGAGTCTCATTAAAGGCACAAAATGTGTTATCATACCAGTGCTTACTTTGTTTGAACCGTCTCACAATTTTTTCCTTCCTTTTCTGACTGTGAAGGCCCCAGTACTTGTGGCATCCTATTCGTCTCCTCGCATTCATGGTTTCATTAAAGGTTTGTCTTCTTCGTAAATGTCGCAGAAATCCATTGAGCACGTCTCCCTTCGATTTAGAGAATAATCGCCGCTTGAGCGCTCGCTCTCAACTGGAACAATTTTCCGGGTAACATAGTAGCAAGCATTCACTCTTGGAATGTGTGGGACGCGGATCTAACTCTCGCTCGAAGATCAAAGTTCAGTTTACCACTCAAAATTTCTAGACTTTTGAACAAATCTCCAAAATTATACAAGTGTTCTCTTAGTCAACACGCAGCTTCATTTACCGACGAGTTTTTTGCTCACGTGGATCAGATACAATTCTATTTCATACGAACCGGTTCTAAACATTCAACATGTTTCAGTAGATCGTTTGGATTTGAGACAAAGTCACTTATCATTAATTTACTAATCAGAAGCACATTCAGATAAAGAGTTTTCCGCGATTTGCTAAATGTTGAGTAGAGCTTTTCTTAAATGATTGCAAGGAGTTGAAAGTTTACCAAATTTGCAGCGAAAATGGTTCTTGCGACAACGAAACTAGCGAAAAAAATGAGTCGTACATAACTTTCACCTTTCCCCTGATTTGTTATGCTATAAATTTAAAGCACAGTTAAAATCTTTGTAGGATTAGCTAGTATATATAGACGCTTCTTATCATACGAAGAAAAGAGAGCCTACAGGAAACCATGCGGATGCACACGCGCAATCACTTCCTTCTTGTTTTATGTTTTATTCAATGAGCGCCTCCGTCTTCGAGAGGCGTGTTTGGCGAATGACGATTTACCTCTTCTCAAGTACTAAATTTCTAAGCAGAATATGCAATAATGCTGCAGACGAAAAGCTAACATAAAAGGTGCCATCCTAACTTTTCCTCTTAATTCATATTTATCAATTAATTTAGAGCTTGTCCGTGAAAAATTTTTTTGTGAATTCTGAATTTGTGAGTATAAAGTTACGACTTAATTTCTGCGCACTTTGGAGCTTGTTCACTTATTGAATTGGTTACATAGGTTCCATAATATCATTTCTGACTTGCTCGCTAGCAGAGCTCAAACATTTCTGTTTTCTAATCAACGTTCGATACATGTCGTAGGTTGGGGAATTTTTCTGAGAAAATGCTTGTAAAACATTTATTTATGCTACATATTATATTTAACCTACTACACCCAAGCAAGGAAAGAATTAATAGTTAAAGTACTCCCCTTCAACTCCAAACACTTCCTGCCACTTCTCCGACAAAAGGTCGATTCCGCGAGCATGAAATTCCGATATCTTGCTGCTGAAGATATGAATGATCGAGTTGTCCAGAAAGGATTTCCTTCAGTGGCTTCAAGCACAGTATGATGAGCAACTTCTTTTGGACGACCTGAAGCGGCTGATCTTCCAAACTTTTCTCACCTTCGCCGAACTTTTTACACCACCTGTACACCGTACTTTTGCCAACTGTGTTTTCGCATCAAGCCAGATTGATTCGCTTAATTGCCAACGTTGTCTTTGAACCCAACAGCTATTCTTGCATCAACAACAACCTAATTTGCTCGGTTGTGGACTCCATCTCGAAATAAGTGGATAAAATCAACGCGGGAGATGACGGGCTTTCAAATGTGCCTAAAAAACACAAAAAAATGGGCGACACCCAAAAAAGTTTCAGGTAATTTCTCAAAAATTTTTCCTCAACCTATTGATAAATCAAAAAAGATGACTCTCACCAAATTCTGTATTCCGAGCCATCCTTTCCTAATACCTACTAAAAAATCGGTGTATTTTCGTCAATAACGTTGACTGACATTTCGGCAACACCTCGTTTCTAAGAGTCATTTGACTAACTACATGAGACTGACACACACTACATAAAAAAAACCGTGCATGAGTCATGACACTCCTGAAATAAACTGTCAGTGTACGTTGAAATTTGATAAAGATGAACACGATAGCAGTCGCTAGAACGCGATGAAGTATTAGATGGCTGTGAAAACAACATTTATATAACTTCTTTTGTTGAAGTTTCGAATTACGCAGAAGCAGAGGATCGTTAAAAAACATAGCAGAAGTTTTATTCTTATAATCGACATTCATATGAAAAGGAACTAATAGTTGGACAGTCGAGCTGCTACTGATAGTGAGCTGTCGAGTTACGTGCAAAAAGTAATTGCCTTGTTGCAGTTGTTATGGAAAACCTCGATGACGACTCAATCACTATGATTTTCGGAAGTTACTAATAGGCGGTGACTCACCTCTGTATTGTGCTATGTCAGAAATCGATAGTAGAACTGGAGAACGGTAAAATCCACGTTGTTTAAACACATTTACAGACGATTTCAATCCAACTTTACATTCGTTTACATTAGAACATTCTGTATAACATCGATGGTGATTATAACTTATGGCTTGTAACGGTAAAATTACGACCAATAGTAAAAAAAAATACTGCTATCGCTATTATGCTTATTGATTTTGTAACATTATAGAGTATAAAATTTTATGAAGCAGCGCTGACCATTGAAGAAGTTCGATGATGTTGTTGCTAATGGATCACTTTTTCTTTTCCGTGAATGTTCCGAGCAAATGATCACCCATAGAGACTTTTCTATGAAATAACCTCTATTTAACGTTACATGCGGTTTTCTAAGTTCAATAAATTATTACTCAATTACATGTTTACTGCCTATAACGTCGACCCTACATGCGGACCAAGCAATCAGATACTTATCTGGGGGGTATCTCAAAAAGCAGACTACAAGCGACCTAACCAACCAATACACCCACTCCGAGACGGACACAATAACATTCGATCCTTTTACGTTCACAGAGCTATCACGTTTGTTTCCCGATCTCAGTTTTTAGCATACATTTGTTTCTTATCTTATGTTTTTGTCAATATAAAAGCTCTTCCGCTCTCACAGCCTTTTGGTAACCTTTAGTAATCTTCAGCCTTTTCCTTATATCATTCTGATGTCGAATCGCTTAGTGATTAATTTCGAACTCGACTGTTCACTTAGCCCTAGGTCATTTTCATAATTCCACATGCCTATATAATTTAAATGATAAGAATCCAAATAAAAGTCTGAAATAAATTTCTTTGTTGTCGTGTTTTTCCTTGACCACTTACTTAAAGCAAGATTTTCTCTGCTCCAATCTCTGATGTTGTATGTAAAAGTCCATTCACAAGTCCTCCTATTCATCAACAATCGAATATTTCTAAGAAATAAGCTAGCTATCATATAATCATCCACATAAAACTCCTCACTATATCAATATAAAGATTGGTAAATTATTCAAGATTCATCCCGCCCTTCACTATACGTATGCATCGGACTCCATTCGTGCTGTCGCAGGGGTGATGAAATCATATGAAGAGCACCTATAGTCAATACGTCTTACGCTATCATATCCAGTCAGATAACATTAGACTGGGATTCACAGAAAATATGAAAAGAATGATATTTTCTTTTGACAATGGCATGCACATTTCTCAGATCTATGCAAAAAACCACTTGTTTCAATGGTTCTCACGCTAACTTACGCGCCGTTATGTATTCTCTTAGAGGAATGTTCTTATCCTATTTTGGTTCTCACTTTTCAAAATAACACTTTTTTGTTAAACCTCTGTTGTTTCCATTTTCATGAGCATAAACTCAGCAAACAATTCTTTCAAGTATCAAATTTCAGCAGACAAATGCAAAAGAATTCTTCTAGAATCGCAATTCTCAGGATGTAATGCTCAAGCATGAGCTTAAACTCAATCATTCCAAATGATTGTGTTCTGGCGATGTTTTTTTTTTGTGATTCTCAAGCTCAAAAGTCGTTGTTGAGTTATACAGTGGGTCTTTATTGCTGAAGACTTCATTATGTCGGACGCCAAACAAATGTTAGGCTTCTAATTATTTTTTGAAAAAATCACGTGATCTGTCACTTTTTGAATTCTCAGCACTTCTCAACGATTTTTATGCCTTATCCTCCATTATCCCCTTAACGTAAAATCTTGAACTACGTAGTGTAACGTGTACTTAAAGTTTTATGATTACATCGTTTATATTCTCCTCATAAAAACGCGTTGCGATTAAACGCGAAACGTGAGCCGATACTGGTATAAACATTGATTTCATATATGGTTACGTCCCATAAAAAACAGGCACATGATTGTTAATGTCCTACTTGTTTATCATTACTAGTTTACTAACAGGCAGAATTCACCTTTGTATGAACGCGAAATAGTTGAGCTGATTGCACTCTAGCCAGCCAAATGCTTCCATAACACGAACCGGCCTACCCTCTACCATCGACCTTTTCTGTCGTCTATTTGTGTAAAGGTACAACTAGACGATGAACTTAAACTTGAACAACAGTGTCCAGTAGCCGGACATAGATCTCATGGGCTTCACTTAGGAGTTTTCTGACATAATCATAAGAAATTTTGAAATGAACCGGTGGGAAAAATGATCTGTTATCAAATGTTATCTTACATCAATCTCGTGCGATAACTGTGTGAGCTTTCTTTTTCAATGAGATTGAAATCCAGGCCTCTTTACATTTTTGTTGAGATTATGAGGTATATGGCTAATCAAGTTTCGTCAGCCAATTTTCTAGACTCAGACAAAGAGAACACCTAACGATACATCGGTTTTTGTAAATAACTGGCATAATAAGAATCTCGTGTGTGCTCATCATGAACGTAGTAAATTATTATTCAACGCCGCGAAGTTAGGTAGCAAGTAGTACAAGGAACCGTTAAAGAATCTCGCGTTGACTTGAAAAACCAATCTTCATATAATCTCGCACGAAGAATCAATATTATCTTGTGAAACATCCTTATTTGGGCTTACTCGAGGTTTGTACTTCCTTTTTTTTCCTCAAAAAGCGATTGGCTGAGGTCCTTGACGATTTCGCCATCCTCAGATGAGAGCCTTGACGTACTATGGCATATTTTATATAATTATTTCGTAAATATTCTCTAATTCCAAGGAAATTTTGCTTCCAATTATGACCATCTTACACTGTTCCACCATAGCAGCGCTTCCTCTTTCCCACTTTCAGTATCAGGACCTGCAGTGCGTATGGCTCTGATGAAGCGGGCGCGGTCGCCGAAGCATGCGTAAGCCACTGACTTACCAATCTCGAAAAAAAAAATTTAAGCTATTTCTCTGACTATACGTAAAGGGATAGTGTCTTTGAAAATCGCTCATGCTGTAGTTTCTTATCTCAGAATCACTCTCTGATGTAAGGTTTCTTCCTCATAATGGGTTACAGTGCAGCTTCCCCAGAATCCATTGATTTAAGGAAATGAAAAGTCCGCTTTTCTTGAAATCAGACTTAAGAAATCGTTTTTAAAGTATAGTTATATCGAAGCTACAGACTCTAACTTGAGTAAATAGTTTTGACCTGATACAGAGCGCATGTGGCGCAAAGGTTAGAGGTGCTCTGCGTCGTACACGAGGTCAGTGGCCCGATCTTGCACTCGAGGCTCACTAAACCATCTATCCCTCCGGGGTCGGTAAATCAGTGCCAGACTGCTTTCAGACTTATCTGGAAGGATAAGCAGCACTGACTCGCTACAGCGAGAGACCACCGCAAGTGTTGTAAAGGTCAGATATGCATTCAATCACCTTAAACGAAATTAAAAATTGATGACGAATGCATGGCGCATAATTCAGGGATTAATCAACACTGAGAACTTCATCCTTTTTCGTGGTATATGGTCTAGGTTTTAGAGAAAACGAAATCGCCGAAACGTCAGCCATTGTTTCTGAAAAGGAGACGCACCAACCTCGCGCAAACATAAAAGAGAATTTGTTTTTTATATCTTCTCCATCCCGCTAAATTCACGATGAAGATAATTCCGGCTCTGTTAAATGAACGTTCTTTTGTCATGACAAAATAATGAAAATTATTACCATAAGACTGTTTTGACTCAAGCAAGATCTATAACGAAGCGTCGTATAAAATCGAATCCGCGACAAACCTTTCGGACGCTCACGTGTCAAGCGCGAATCTGACTGTAGCATCACTTTGAGGGGAATCTATGGCCGATTTGTGCTCCTTGGATCATCCGCTGGCGAATCATTACTGCTAGATACTGACACGGTAAAGCCGAACATTTGAACATCCAGGAAAAGCGTATTCGCGGGTTCAGTCTCATTCCTCGTCATGTTCCAAATTTCGCTTGTATCTTGTTTAGTGAGGATCGTTTATAAGAGTCTAGTTAATCTGTTAATTTCAATCCCTCTCGGATGTAGCTGTTGGCAAATTGAAAGAAAACAATGGTATACTTTTGACATCGAAAAGCGTTCTTTGTGGTCGTTCTGGTTTTTTGTAAAGCACCTTTTACGTAACGTATCTGCCACAATTATCGCTCTCACTGCTTTACAAGTTGGCAACAAGGACAGAGTATATGTTTTGTCACTTGAAGTGAAGAGGCAAGCAAGATGGAGCCGTTCGCCAGATTCGTTGCTAGGCGGTGCTTAGGCCCGGCAATGTCTCTCTAATTTCATTCAGCGGCGTTGTTCTGCAACTCTACGCCTTCCCCCAATGAATCACCTTGCCTTCCTGTTCCTGATTCCCAAAGTAAACTTTGATATGATTTCAGATGTGATCTTATTCAGGATTTATAAGGCTCCTATTAAACACATTTTTTTGTATTTTGCCAGAAATATTTTGCGGTTTGTTCGCACCATAGCTGATTATGGCTTTCATCTCTGAATTAGCTTTTACGCTGCAGTGATTTTTCAAATAACTGTTTCCATGAAAAGAAGAAGCTGATTGTTTGAGAGGGATAATTACGCCAACTGGAAGAGTCATAAAGAAGTGAGCCCGGTAGAGATACTTTTGTTTAACGTAAGGTTGGTATTTTTAATGTGTGGTTCAGTAGAAAAACTCGTTTTGAAGGAAAAAAGATTCAGAAAAAAGTGTAATAGGTCGAGATTTTGCTTCCTGTTGCTTCTCCAAAATTCCCGACATATTTTTTTGGAAAGCATTGTTGAATAAGCCAGGAAGCTTGTTTGAGCGCAATGAAGGCTGCCTTACTTCAGGGAAAAAGAATTACTCTGCACTTGTTTGAACCGGAATTGAGTCTCCTCTGCAAAGTCGGTGAAGTCGGTGAAGTGCTGCTGAAGCCGATATTCCATTTCGAATACTTCTCTTACAATCACTTGTCACCTGTATCACCTGTTGTCCCGCTGATCGTCGAGTGACTCGAGCGAGTACTGGTACTAGCAACACTTCCATTTTTCCCTATCGCGTGCCAAGTAGCGCTGCAGTGGGTCCTCCTTGCTCTAGGAATTCGCTAAGCGTCATATCTTTCTTCTATAGCTCATAAATCACCTTCAGTCAAAAACTAACCGCAATATACTGTACAGAAGTTGCCACTGCGATTTATCTTAACAACGCTGACTCAAACGTTGGCGGATTTGACAACCGACATCTGGTGGTACACTAGGCTGTGACGATTCAAATGTTTTCGTGCCGTGTTTATCAAATGACTAAATCTTCTAAGTACAACTTACTAAGGCCCTCTGATAAGGTTCAAATACCATAACTCTTACTCATTCACAGGCCTCTGAGAGATTTTTCGTATTTCACTAAAGCTTCCTTCTTTAAGGAGCTTTTTTGTGTCTTCGCTTCTAGAGAGAGCTCAAATCAAAGGTGCAAAGCGAGTTTCACATAAAACAATAGGAAAAATGCCCTCTGTAGAAAAGCATATGTTAGCAAGTGAATGTGAAATCTTGAGATCAAAAAATTCAATGGACACCTCCAGACATACACCACGAAAAGAGAAAATTTCTATAACACAATTCATGATTTTTCGTAACAAATTTTTTCGTACTATAGATTTCCTGATGCTCTTTGGAAATTCCTATTCTCTTTAATGTCCCAGTATCAACTTAAAATTCGAATGATATTTAGGACTGCTTTTGAACACGGAGAACTGACTTCGGGTTGCTATACTTCGGCAAGTTTCACTCAAACGAGTCTGCGTGGTGTCACCGGATTTCGAGTGATCTTCACTTTAGCGATGCTCCAAGCTGGAGCCAAAGGCAAAAGTAAAACGCAGATCGACGAAGTGATTGCAAAAGGTTAGCATATCACCCTACAGAGTGCGTCTTTTTGGAGCAAAAAATAACTTTAAAATACTAGAGAGCCGAAGTGGTTGTAGGCGCTTCGGGACGACATGCATTACTCAACAGTGACTTCTCGAATCGCCTCAAGCCGAAATACCTTAAACGCAGAAATGGAAGCCGCGTGGTACGATAGCGCAGACTCGGAATAGCCAATCGGTTTCTTCATGGAAGTGGACATCAACATCGTTCTTTTCAATTCTGAGTCGTGTCTCTTATTAATGACATGTATGCGAGTCCTAACATATGCTTTAGGTGAAGCAGTTCACACAATCTAAATAAAGACCGCTCTATAAAGGAGAGAATAGTCGCACATGACCATGCGAAGAGGTAGAAGCTCTCGACTTCACCCAAGCCAGAGGAGGAAACCTGCGAAGGCTCGGTCTCTAAAGCTCCTCCTTGTTGTTTCTTTTCAGAAGTCTTGTTGTTTGGCAGGAAATGTCTCCGATTTTTTCCTAAACTTTCTTGTCGCAGACTGAGGATCTTAGATGCGGTTACATAATCTGACTTATTGAGGGTGGCATTGAGGTCTGCTATTTAATGCTTCAGATCATTGACGACCTTTGTGTAGAGAGACTACTGGAGGAAAAATACATGACCTTGTGAATGCTGACAGTATTAAAGGTTGGGTTTTCAAAAAGTTAATTTATAAAATTTGTTGAGTAGATGATATGGAAGATTTTCCGAACTCAAAAATATAGCTTCGCCCATCAAAATCCTCAAGGCACATAAAGACGATATGTCACTTGTGAGGCATACATGCCTGCAACCAGATACCCTAGTTTAAGATATGCTGATGTAAGCTGCAAAGATCATCTGTCGAAGTTCCCTCAACTGGAAAGAAATCACTGGAAAAGTGGAATCGTTAATAGCATGTCACCGGGTGGTTAAGGGGAATTAGAGTACTCGTAAAAAAGAGTTCGAAAAGGTCTAACATTGCCATTTGCCTTACCACTGCGGACCTCCCATCACGTAATGTGAATCAACAAAAGACTTAGGCATTCTATGGGAACTCTGCGAGATGTTTGGCTGATATGAGCAGTTTTTACTATAAGTCAGAAGATTTTACACAAAACATTAACATGTTTTTTAAGAATCTGCTTCAACAGCGTTAATGATGCCCAGAATTTCTCAATAATGAACGAAGAAAGAAGCACTAAGGATCTTGACCATATTAGCGATCAAGACACAGTGTTACATGCATGTATCGAGATGATAAGATTAGCAACAAATTCATATTTCGTAAATCTGCCTAATGTGCATTTTCGCCAGCTAGTGCAATATTAGAGGTACTGTGGCCGAGTGGTTGTGATGTTTGTCGCGGCGCGCGCGAGGTCCGAACGAATCTCATCCCTACGTGTCTCTTCGGCGGTTCAACAACAGATGCCCTATGAAACGCTACAGCCAGCGTAGATTTCAAGACCAGGAGACATGCTCAATCAGTATTCTATCACATTTCAAGAAGATGACGAAAAGACGAGCTGAATGCCACGAAGTAGTGAGGATTAGCACAGTGAAAAAGAAACAATGTGAGGACGGATCATTAGAATGCTCCTAAAAAGTCTGACGACATGATTGTGCGTATAGAAAAAACTGGAACGCCGTGGAAATCATAAAAGATTTCTCTTCCTGTTCATCAGCTGTGCGGAGCCCAGTAGCAAACATCAAATTGGCCACAAAGCCCCAAAAAGAGCATTACTATGGACAACCGTAGGCACTGGCTTTTCGGGTGTTTCAGTGTTGGAATGCACATTTTGCCAAGACCTAGTACCATTTTACATCTGTAGTTCTCACATTTGATAACTGTTTTTACAGATGCCATCTCGCTCCGTAATTAATGCCTATTTACTTCAATGCTGAGTGGCTTGAGAAAATTCTACAAAAACTTCCAACACGAAAGCATTGTTTTACAGTGACGAAACATCCAGCAGAGAGGTTTGGTTTGAAACTGTTCGCAAATTCTCTTTGAATACCAAAGCCATTCTCATATCAAATCAACATTTGGAAACAAACCGTTTGCTGAGTGACGAATACTAGTGACTAGTTGCCTGTGTTTAATTGCGGTCCTGTAATATCAGAACCGGATCTGTGCTCGATGCCACATAATGAAGTTTGTCACGCGCTGGTGTTACTATTGGCAGTTTGAGAGCTGTAAGTTAGAATCAGGTGTGGAGTTGAGGAATTAGGTCTCTAAGTACGTTCACGGAAGAATCCATGATTCCGGGTTTCTATAAGATGTTTGATATTGGTTCGCCTCATGAACTCTTTCACGCCTTATGATGACAAGGCGCGGCAGTCGGCGGATCGACTCTGCGATTGAACATGTAATCTTCACAGTGTTGTGGTTTCATGATGATTCAGACCTTTGTCAATCAACAAAAAAAATCTCGTCATCAAACAAGGGGTGGAATCTGATGAAG
>JAHQIW010006564.1:0-35005 GCA_019055375.1 Parelaphostrongylus tenuis
TTGGGAGTACTAACCCTAGGAGACTTTGGTGAGCAATAAATTAGGAGATGTTATCTGGTACTAAAAGATTAAGGCCACATCTAGAGACTGTTTTTGGTGCCCTTACACGGTTCTGCGTATATCGTAGTTTTTCTTACAGTAAAGAAGCGTCCTGATCTAAAATCCTTATCCTTCTCTATTTTGTTTCCATCTTTTACTTGATTTTGCAGTAAGACATGCTTGAAAAGAAAATGTGATTCCACTCTGATATAGGCAATAACACGATCTCTTTTCAGTTTTTTCTTAGCGGCAGACCAAGATAGACATATAAGTTTACTTTTCTCCATCGGTGGTTCCTTCCCTAGGGCCCAAAAAGCAAAAAGAAAGGATTTAACAGGACGCGACGCGCCGACCTCATATCGCTCAACAAACAAGCTTACTTTTATCCCCCTGCAGATGATCGCCGACCATCACAGATGGGGTATAATGAAATTCATGTTTCTATTCTGTACCGAAAAAGTGAACATTATGGAAAGATTCAGTATAAACGGTCTTTTGTGTTGCAGTTGCCCCCCCGGATACTGTTCCCGACCGCCCGTTACCGTACCTTTGCCGGACCACATTCGTACAATGCAGAGTCAGAGTGCCCAGTATTGAAGCACCACGTGTCACTATGCTCCTGCGTGAATTCAAATGGAGTAGTATTAAAGTGTTTTTGACTGAACGCATCATAATAGAGTAAAGGTATGGACTTCGTGCTCACTGGAAACTCTCTGGTGGCGGAAAGAACAGTGTAGAAAAAATTGGCTTGATGTGTTCAATGTGAATTACAGCAAGAACCACTATGTTTTTTGTATGCACTTGTGCGGTTACAACATGCCCGTGCAAGGCATCACTTCAGGCGGAATGTAAACTGCAAAGACGGATACACCTCTTCTGCCACCGTGTGTATACACTTTCGGTATGAAACTCATGCGCGGCGGTACCAACACACTGATGCTCTACGACCCCGAGCGGCTTAACAGCCACTAGACCGTGGTTTCCTAATTTATTATGGAAATAGTCTAAAAATACTTATACCAAACACACTCTCAATAATCTACGAATAATTGAGTTTCACATAAACGATTACAGAGAAAGTCACAGGCTTCAGGATCGTCCATAAATACATGGGGTATTCGATGCTCTGATGGCTAACATGGTTAATACAGGTTATCATCAGCTATCTTAGGCTCCAAGTTTTGCTCGTAGTCTCTCGGCACATACAGCAGTAGCTCCTGATCTCGTTTTCCTTAGGGGGGGGATGGGGTGGGGTTGGGGGCGGTGTGGGGCGTGTCAGGTGGGGGAGGGGGCCTGATGGACCATCCTATCCCCATAACAATAATAAGGTTGAATGAATGTTATCAAACTTCCTGATAACCCTTTTTCATAGATCTCGTCTCGGACAGCATGGAACAGCGATTTATTGAAATTTCCTCTCTCCCCGGGCCCAGTTATCGTACTGTATTAATTGCCGTATCATTACGTTATAACAGAGGGCTGAAAACATTGATGTCATGTCATCCACGGATTATCATGCGTCTTTGTGTGCGCATTCCGCATCTTTGCTACTAAAATACAAAGGGCTAAAGTAGTCACAGACTAAGGTCTGTGATAACAGAGTGAGCGATCACCCATACGGCTACTTAATTCTATTTGTAAATTGGAAGACTTAGTCGTCTGGAAGTTAGGGTCGAAAGTACGGTGTGGCCTACCAAATACAATTGTCTGCTGGTGTAGCTGGTTGAAAGCATTGTCGAACCATCTTAATTTTCTTCATATCAATCATTCTTCTCGCTAAGAATCTCGTTATGTATGCAGATCAATTATAAGGCAGCGATGCACTCTCGACCGGAGGTCATTCAGGAAATGGGGTAGGGGGGGGGTTGGGTGTGAGCGCAGGAGGCTTTGCGAGTATTTTTGGTGAGAGTAATCAGTTTTAGGTATTCCTCTTATTACCACATTCTGAAGTTAATCAACAACCGAGTGTCGTTTAGAGCATCTGCTATCACAATCAATGAGAGTTTTTATCGTAATGGCTGTCAAAGTGTTATTCGATTCAGGCTGATCCGTAAGCGAAATTTGCAGATGCTAGTTCGGTTCACACCATCTATAGCTTGAGACTCAATTTTGTTCGCAGTCTCTCACAAAGCCAGTGAAGTGGCCTACTTGTTCGCACAAGTATGCTATGAGGGGGGGGCTCATGTTCACAACGGGGATTGGCTGTTAGCGGAATCACTTTACTGGTGCGTACACACCTGTCATCATTCGCCTCGTAGCTCGACTTTTGAAGTTTTTTTCTCGTCTCAACGGTCAGCCTCCATTAACGAGTGCCGAATAGTTTCGGCTTCATGGCGTGAATTACTACGTGCCGCGAATGTGAAGTCGCAGTTTGTCCCTATAATTGGAGGTCCCCTTTCATCTTCGAGTATTTTTCAGTTTGGCACCTTGGATCACTAAACTCCGACCGATTTCACGGCAGTCGCAGTTTAGTTATTATGTGCAAGAACCTTCTTCCTTACTTTTCCTTTGCCTCCTGCTTCCTCTACGTATCTGTCTTTCCATGAGCCCCCGTCCTCCCTCTGTTCCCTCAATTAACCCTCCCTCTACACTCTCCGTGAAATTCACCTTTCGCAGGCACTGGCCAAATATCTCTCACTCAAAGTCCCTACTCTCCGTTTCTCTTTTCCATCGTGTCCCTCGGTATGATATCGTCCAGCCTTTTCTCTCCCCCGTCTTAGGATGTCGGGTTCTCTCTCGGCCCCACCTTTCTGCGCCTCGGGTGTGCTCGGGGGGGGCTCCAGTTCGTTTAGCTCTCCGTATTCTATATCTCGTTCTCAGCTTCCTCCCTCCCGCTGGTTCCCTAACACGCACCCATTTCCTTTCCTTGGTCCCTTTATTATGTCCCCTCCGCACGCTTTGCCCACTTTCTGACCCTTCCTCGTGAACTACCTACCCTCTCTTTCTCCGTTCCTCCCCCTTTTCCGTCTTTTCCGCGGTTGTCTTACCACTTCTGGGGCAGCACTGTACTTCGTCTTGCTCTCTTGTCTCTTTTCTCTCTACCTCGATCCGCTTTCCTTTATTATGTCGTCACCATTTCTTTCCTCCCTCTTCCCAACGGGTTAGTGGTCATCCTTTAGAGCAGCGGGTCGTTGTGTACGACTGTGTGCGCCGAGGAATTCAGTCGGTAAACACGGACTTCTCCGTCCATGTAAGGCAGGTTGTCGTTGGAAGCGTCTACGATCTCGGACATGTCCGCTATGCCCCAGTTGTTTTTTTTCGTAGATCAAATATGCCAAAATCAAGATAACAAATTATATATTTATATAGTATATATTATACATATATATATCTCAATATGTTACAATAACATAAGTAATATGAGAAATACTTTTCGGGAACATATGGTCAGGATAGGAAGCGAAATTGCATTCGCATTCAGTTTCCGACTGCTAGCGCCCAACTGTTATTTGATTAAAACAAAGACACTAGTTCTTTATGTGTGCAATTTCCACCACGGCAGAAAACACAAAAAACTCAATAATCACACAAACCTTTTTCATGATTTAATTGCAATTTTCCCAAAATTTCTCCTACACGAGAAGGGAAAATCTAAATCGATCGTTCAGAGCCTTTAAACACTGAGACTAGTCTATTTGTTCTCATCAGGATTCTTGATCCAGGTGGGCGAAAAGCGTTAGGATGTGGGTCAAGGGTTGTACGCAACGCTTTTTGGTTTTCTTTATTTGTTTAGGTAATCTTAGATATACAATATTTGTGAACCCAATAAGAATAAGTTATTAGCAATATTGCATAGTATGAGTGTGATGGTAAATCGTAACTTTTTGTTAATTCCAGGTTAGGATGACAGGGCTTCTCGAGAAAGCCACCTTCTATATATTGTCGCTCAGTCAATCCTGGGAGGCCGGGTGCCTAGAAAGATCGCCAGTCCTTTAAATGTTTACTTTAATGGAGCTCCTGTTTCCGTTCGCAGACCTTCTTTTGATTCTTATGGCTTACCTGAGAGAATAGTGATTGCTCTGTACATGAGAAGTAACAAACGGTGAGTGCTCTTTAAAAAGGGTCCATCAAGTCGCGCTATAGAGGATTTCACGTGTGCCAGCGATGATAGAGTCAACTCACTTGAAGGATAAGAGATTTATTTGTGCGTGACGATAGCTCAAACCGAACTACAGTAAAGCGGTAGGTAGAGCTTTTTCCGGGGTAATAAGTAAACCTATAGCGAGTGAGCTACGAGACAATGTAAACAACTGAAAAAGAGTGGTAAGGTTTAAGCTGCATGAATGGAAGAGTATGATGCTCAACTACTGTTAACGTCATCTCTGCTGAGCACTTTTACAAGTAATAACTTCTGTAAATGGTTGTACTGCGCAACTTGGCCTGAGAAATGGGTTAGGGTGCCGGCGTATGTGCAGCGAAACACTTTCTCTGTTCAGGTATTATTTTACCTTCTAATAAACACTCACAAACGAATCGTCTCCACAGCAACATTTGGTAGAAAGCACGTGTGCCTGTATTTTAAATGATAAATGGAGATCTCTATAGTATAAGCTTATTCAAGAATGCTTAGACAACTTAGCACGATAGCGGATAGAGAGGATCTCGATAGAAAAGCTACAAGAAAGTTTGACAATTAGTCGCATTCGTAGCGGATTCTGAAAGCTATTTTTATTGCCCCCCCAGAAGAGAGATAGCGTGTCCCGACCAACTTTTAGATGCGTACTTAATGTTTGAAAGAGAAGTATTTGAGAGAGAACGATCTCGAGTAAAAGATCAACCTATGCAGATTTCTGCCGTTTTTAGTCAGGGGCACTTGAATATGAAAGAAATATAAAAACGTTTGATATAAAAACCTCTTCACCAACAAGAGATTGTTCGAAGCTTGGTCCTCCTGGGGGTGGCACAGTTCCCCAAATTTCATCTCAGTATAATGTTCAAGAAAAATGTACTTCAATGTGCTAGTTTGCCATTCACGTAAGGGCTTCCCATAAAACAGCCAGCCAATATCAAGCTCGGTACAGCACGTAAGAAACCATGCGCATGATCTATTATGTCCCGGAGTCCAACATAAAAAGCGCTGTTGTAATCCGCTTTATCTCGTAAATCCTTCGTTTAACGTGGTGCCAGGGGAAAGTTTTATTTTCTATCAAGAAGATATTCACGAGAATGATATATAATCGTGAGCACAAATGACTTTATCTGCCAACTTTCGCGCTATATTCTGCTTGGGGGCCCCATTTATCTGTTCTCAATATTGTCCAACTACCACACACTCACTTCAACTATACAAATAATCTATCTGCACACATTTGTACAGAAAGTCGAATGACGGGTGGAGACTTAACATTTTTATTTTTATTTTATTGGTTTCGAGTAATACGTTCGCTACGACGATATGTATGCTGTGGCGTGGCACGATCAGTCGGGATGTATATAACAAGCATTTTTAGCTAGTAAACAAGTTTTCGGATCTTCAATGAACTGTTCGGTAATCATTTTAAAAGACTACAATCTCGCTTTCCAATGGCGATTCTGTATAAATATCTGCCTAGTGCTGTTTCTTGGGATGAGTAAGTTGCGGGTTTCCCTTCTGATCATAAATGCGGTGTGGTGACATTTTTAGATATCCGATAATTCAAAATTTTATAGTTTTCACTGGAGCACCTCCGGTTTTCTTTGTTTGTTCGGACCTGAAGACAACCTGTATTATTTTTTCGTTTGTGCACTCGATTTTCGGTTATGCGAATTAATTCTAATGGCTTAGACTTCTCGAGATAGATTTTGAAGAGTGAATTGGAATCCTAAAAATAAGTTCTTTATCTAGTGAGGATTTGTGGTTAAGTGGAGAAAGATTACGTTTTGCGTTGTGGTCGTTAGCTTGCCCTACGCTGCTTGAACTACTTGAGAGTTTGGTTTGAATATTTACGGTAAAGATTTTTTTGATTCTTGGTGGTAATTCCCATTGTGACAAAGAAAAAAATATTACACTAGGGAACTTGTTCCTGAACTATTTGCTTTCTGGCAAAAAGAACGACCATAAATGGTCAAGTAAAAGTTGCTCTAAAGTCGTCTCTTATTGATCACAGAAAACACAACATTTTCCTCCTTTAACCTTTTACATAACGGAAACCTTATTCAAAATCTTACGGTTGCCCGTATTTTATCGGGAAGAACTCTCAACTACTATTGAAATCATGAGGTCCGATGATGTACTCCACAATTTTTCATTACACTGACTAAAATGTTATTTTGTAGGTGCCGATTGATACCCAGTGTACCTTACGACGAAAATCGAACAATTTTTTGATATAGTGAGAGGGAAAGGCTTGTCCTTTTTAGATATAAAACTTTTGAATCATTACGTGGCGTGGCTTGAACACTAAATAGAGAAGATAAACGCTTTTGCATATTCTTTTTTTTTGCGGTTACGATGTAACGTAGGATTATATTGAATTTCTCGGAAAATTTACAACGTAAGTATTGGGAAAGGACATCGGTACAAAAAGGGGTCGACAAGTTGTCTGTGCGCGTTGGCAAGTCCAACTCATGACCAGCATTAAATTTTATTTCCCAGAGCACAACCTCAATCTGCCACACAACTGGAAACGGTAGATTTACTTTTATGAGAGAGGTTTCTCTACAAGTGTACTTTCAGCAAATTAAAAAACCCCCGATCTATTCTTGAAAAACCCGTTGTTTTCCCCTCACGCTCGCGCCGGCGGCCCGCCTGCCAACAGCCACGTAAAAGCGAAACTCTTGATATTACATTCATTGTTGAAGGGATGAACACTATTACTGCGGGGGGACGGGGGGGGGGTGATTCTCAACTGCCTCCAAAAGCTAAATGCTTTTTTTTTTTTTCCACATATTGCTACTCTTTAAGTTTTAAAGCTGACAAATCATTGTATTAAACGAATTGTTTATGCGGAAACATATAACCCTACATTATTTACTATGGATTCATCACGTCTTAGGAACAAATGTGACGTTATCTGATATTGTAGAACTAACGGTTTGTTCTTCTATTTTATTAAATACCTGAGGATAATCCTATTTAGACTCTACTTCCTTTGTACTTCGTCTCCTGATGCAATTTCTATCGTTTTTTTTTATTATGCTTTTTATATAAGTTTTAAGTTTTTCTTCCACTTCAAATTCTCTCACAATCTTCTTTCTCGCTTATTCTGCTGAGTTTTTTGCACAGTTTATCTTCCTATTGAAGATAATCCCTCATGTAATCATAGATTACATTGCAGTCAACATCATTCAGCAAAAATAATTTTGAATACACTCTAGCACCTGTCAACAATTTGGCCCTTGTGCTTTGTATTTTTTACAATCAACGAGTAGTATTTCCTGCTTTTACACACAAGACAACAGTTTTATTGAGGAGAATAATGCTCCATGTTTTGTCGGGGTAGTTAGCCCGTTGTTTGAACTTCACGACTGGATTTATTGACAATTATATAGGAAAATTCAAAAGGTCGGAACATTTCACATTTCATCACAGAACAAATAGCATGTTTTTTTGAGATCATTTCCTCAGAAGTTCTGTAGTAAGAGGAACGCTCATTCGTATCATCATCGGTATTTTCCAATAGAAACGATTTCCTTGGTAAATAAGCATATTTACAACTCATATTGTGCACTAAGACATGGACAGCTCGAAGAAGGCCATTGATTTCTTGCACTTGAGAATTAAGTTTCTTCAACACCTTTCATCGCCATCAAAGAGTAGGTTAGGTTCTGGGTGACAGCTTTTAGGACCGCTCACTCTTTATCTCCTGATCAGTGGTTTCTTGATGAGACTGGCGCAATACAGTATAATGGTGGCTCGAGTTACGAAGCTTACTCCTCCTTTGAAGGACGCGAAGGATAAGTTAGCTCGAAATCTCCTCTGTCGACCATTTCTCAGGACATCTTCAAAGATAGTGGATGCCGAGTGAAGCATTGAGCAAAGAGAAATATGCATTCGCTAGTTCTAGTAAAACGCCGCGGCCAAGTGTTTTGTAATGCTCGTTGCGGCGCGCGTGGAGTCGATCCTCACCCTCAAGCACACACTCCCGCAGTCTACATGATCGCTCTATGCAACTCCATAGCCAAGCTACCCACGAGACTTGCAAGAAGATATGCTCGACTAGTATTCTACGCCGCTCCAGAGATAGACGAAAAACGAATCGAATGCAAGAAGAACTGACGATCCGCGCAGTAAAAAATTGTGACCACGGGTCTTGTAATAATAATAATAATAATAGTTATGTCAAAAACCCTTGTGTATTTTTGCCACAGAATCAATCAGCAAAGCAGAAATGTTCTCTTCCTTTGTGTGAATTATAAATATTTCGTAGAAATCAGCGAAGTCCTTTTCATCCAATCTGTCAAAGTAGAGGAGGAAACCGGTGTAAAGCAACTGAGGGGGGGGGGGGACATGTCTTTGGTTTAGTGATAGTCGGACACAACCACCTGCTACATGGTTATCTGGAGTTATTTTGAGAGACTTGAACTTGGTGAAGATACAGAGAATAGTTTGGAGGTCATCATATAAAAAATGCGTAGTCACGTGAATATTGTGGCCATGTCCGGTGGTGAAGGTTACAACGCCGAATAATGTTTACAGTGCAATATGCTGGATACATTGAAAACGAATATTCACAGCACGATAGACGAACGTTTGTTCTACAATTTGTAGAAGCCACAACTCTGCAAGTACACTGCAATCTAAAAGTCATGAGATTTATCAATAAACTAATATCGAATAGAGTATGCATCATCATTTTTGACCAACTTTCACTCTCTTTTGATTTTCAATCACTATAATAACTTTTCTGGATTGGTATACCCTTTTGGGACATGATAAACCACGGACCTCTCTCTTTGAGGGATCCCGCCCGGTTAGTCGCGAGGGCACGTGGCGCGTCCCCAGGTGGTGGATAGGGGAATAAAACGCGAACCAAAAGCGATCGTGTGCTTCCCAGAGACGCAGGTGGATTCAGGGGACGAGCTCCCTGCTTCTGCAGTGCCGACTTGACAAAACTCTATTTCTACGAGTCAAGTCGGCCAAAAGCCTGCAATCAAGCGGCTGGGAAGTACATGGGAGGCGGTTAGGAGTCGCCTCCAACAAATAAGCTCCTCGCGCTCCTCCGAGAGAGACTGGCAAGCTACTCGTGAGTACCCAGCCCCCACGTTTTAGAGCCTGGCAAGCTACACGTTGGGTATCAAAAATGCCAAAAACAGTAACAAATATGGGCCTCATTCCCCTGACCCCGAAAGAGCCCCTGGTACGGCAGCGCCAGGTAGGACGAGTACGGAGAGGCTGCTAAAATCTCAGGGCCGAACTAGGCTGCCAAGATCGAAACGGACTAAAATGACGATCTGTACCTACAATGCAAGAACCCTTGCTCAACAATCCGCTGTAGAAGATCTGTTGATTCAAGCAAGAAGAATAAGGTACGATGTCATTGGCCTGGCTGAGACGAGAAGGCGCCATCCTTTTCACGCTGTCTATGACACCGGAGAAGAACTGTTCCTTGGAACATGCGATCGCAGAGGTGTCGGTGGCGTTGGCGTCCTCGTCAAATCGAATTTGACCGTGAACATTGATTCGTTCGAACAACTAACAACCCGCATCGGACGATTACGGTTGAAACGATGTGGTTCTATGCCAGCTTTGACCATCTTCGTTGCTTACGCACCAACATCAAGCTATGACGAAGACGAAGTCAAAGCGTTCTATATGGACCTCGAAAAATTCTTCAAAGAAGATCATACATTCTTTAAGGTCATTGTCGGAGATTTTAGCGCAAAAATTGGACCTAGAAGAACGTCTGAAGAACGTCACATAGGGACCCACGGACTAGAATGGAATGAACAGGGTGAGAGGCTATCCGAGTTTATCATGACGACCCAAACCATCCATGGTAACTCGCAATTCCAAAAGCCTCTCTCTCAGCGATGGACGTGGGAGTCTCCCAATGGAGAGTACCATAACGAAATAGATCACATCATAGTAAATCGAAGGTTTTGCCTGACCGACGTCGCTGTTGTTCCCAAGTTCTACACGGGATCAGACCATCGCCTCCTTCGCGCAACGTTCCAATTTTCGAGGAGAGGAGAGAAAGCCGCTAAATACAAACAACGAAGTCCCAGAACTACCATAAACTGGGATGTATTCAAATCATTAGTCGGCTCTTGGGAAGATACCGTTGTCGACAACATCGACGAAGAATACGATCGACTCGTTGAATATCTTCACGTTGGCGCTAAAAAAGCCGAAAGTCCTAAGGTCACGAAGAGACGCTTGTCTCCGCAGACACTCGAGCTGATACGTCAACGTGGAATCGCACGAGCCGCAGGCAACCGAAACCTTACGTCCGAACTTGCGAAACGATGCAGAGAAGCGATAAAAGAAGACCTTAAAGAGAGAAGAGCAGTAGTTATGGCAGAAGCTGCAGAAGCTGGGAAGAGCATTCGCAAAGCCCAGCGAGGCTTCGCCAACTATAAGACCAAGATGATTGCACTCCGATACCCTGACGGGACACTTACAGCTTCCAGAAGGGCTATGGAGAAAATCATCCACCAGTACTACTCGGATCTCTTCGCTAGCCATGTTCTCTTACCGTCATATAAATTGAAAGAGGACGAATATGTCGTTCCACCGGTCCTTCCTTCCGAAATCCGACATGCTATATCGTCGGTGAAAAACAGAACAACACCCGGTCCAGAAAGGATTAGACCAGAACACCTGAAGAACCTGCCGCCAGTTCTCATCAACACCCTGGCTCGGCTCTTCACTCGCTACCTGTCAGAATGCAAGGTCCCTATTCAATGGAAAACCAGCAAGACCGTATTGTTGTTCAAGAAGGGAGACCTTCACGACATAGGCAATTATCGCCCAATCTGCTTGCTGTCCGTTGTCTATAAACTCTTTACTCGAGTCATCCTGAACAGGATTGACAGAACACTGGACGAAGGACAGCCATGCGAACAAGCAGGGTTCAGAAGAGGATTTAGTACCATGGACCACATCCACACGATCACAAGACTCATTGAAGTTTCGCGAGAGTACAAACAACCACTCTGTTTCACTTTCATCGATCTGAAAAAAACCTTTGATTCAGTGGAAACAGAAGCGGTTATAGAGGCTCTGGATAACCAGGGCGTCCCTACTCGGTACATAATGATCCTTCGTGAGCTTTATAAAGATTTCACGACCAGAATATATCCATTCTACAACAATATCACCATTGACGTAAGAAGAGGGGTTCGACAAGGCGATACAGTATCGCCAAAACTATTCACTGCCACCCTACAAAACGTCATGCGAACTTTAGAATGGGACGAAATGGGAGTGAAAATTGACGGTCGACAATTAAACCATCTTCGCTTTGCTGACGATATCGTTCTCATAACACCAAACATCAGCCAAGCGGAACGAATGTTGACTGATTTCGACAACGCCTGTGGAAAGATCGGTCTTCAACTGAATCTAACGAAAACAATGTTCATGAGGAACGGATGGGTTTCTAATGCCCCATTCACGCTCAACGGAACGACAATTTCCGAATGCTCCAGTTACATCTATCTAGGTCGTGAAATCAACATGATGAACGACCTAGCCCCAGAGTTGAGCAGGAGGAAACGAGCGGCTTGGGGAACGTTTAAGAGCATCGAAGATGTAGTGAAGAGGACAAAGAACATCCGACTCCGTGCCCACCTTTTCGACTCGACAATTATCCCTGCCCTAACGTATGCAGCAGAAACCTGGTCGCTACGTAAGCAGGATGAAAGATCACTTGCCGTTATCGAACGCGCAGTCGAAAGGTCGATGCTAGGAGTATCTCGTATTTCGCAAATGAGACAAAGGATCCGAACTTCCGACCTACGTCAACGATCGAAAATCAGAGACGCCGTTCTACACGCCAGGATATCGAAAATAAGGTGGGCCGGACACGTGATGCGCTTCAACGACAACCGATGGACGAGAGCCGTTACCGACTGGATTCCTCGGGACGTCAAGCGCTCTAAAGGAAGACCACTGACCCGTTGGTCCGATTTCTTCACGAAAGCGATGGAAGAAAGATATGATGCTCAGCGAATTCCTAGAGCAAGGAGGACCCACTGGGCTACTCTTGCACGCGATAGGGAAAAATCGAAGAGTTGCTGGTACCCGCTCGAGTCACTCGACGATCAACGGGACGACAGGTGATACAGGTGACAGGTGATAATAACTTTTAGGTCTTGTATGTAATGGAAATTATCGAAGCATGAAGACCTATATCGCAATATTCATCATATGAGAGTACCGTGGCCGAGTGGTCGTGATGCTGGTCGCGGAGTGCGTGGAGCCGAATTCCTCCCATAACACTCTCCGGTGGTCAACAAGAACCACTATGGAATGCAACAGCGAGGCGGTCCTCGAAGGTGCAAAGAGACATGATAATCCAGTATTCTACGTGATTCAAGGAGAAGACGAAAAACAAATGTAATGTTAGAAATACCGGGATAAGCACAATAAAAGGAATGTTATGACGGGTCGTATAAAGAATACGCTGTAAAATTAAATTATATTCATCGTATAACTTATGAAATTGATTGGATGCCAAAGAGAGTATGATTGTATAGTAATCCCGTGTTTTTTCACATACAAAACTTATACATATCCCAAGGGCATATTAGCGTCTAAAGTAAATCGTGGTGTATCAAAGTTACGGGAGAAACCCGAAAAATTTTCAAAACTGAGGAACGCCAGCTCAACAAAATTCGCCGTCCGCCTTGTGATTAGCGCTGCGCGCAGCGATTTCTGGTGACCTTACGTAGGGTTAAGCTTTAAAGTCAATTCTGTATTATGCTGTTATTGGTAAGGCTTAAGTAACCGTTTCAAACTGCACATTATGGGCATGATCTCATCGTTATTTTACATAGGACGGTGAATATCACTACTTTACCATAAATGCCACACAAAATCACATAATCGATTATTCTGAATTCCATCGACGCTCTTTCAGTTTTATTAGGCCTCTGTACACACTGGGACCTTGTCAGAGTGAACTCTTTTCTTAGCTAACGGCAAAACAACGATGTTGCCATGTGGCCACAATTACAGACTTTATAACTCCACTTACATTTTTCCAGGAATCGTATTTTATTTGAAGGGATTATGGAAACACAAAATTGGGATATGCGAGGTCAGTAGGCTTTGAACTGTTCAGAATTTCGCTGTTGAAATAACTGCATCACTGTGACGATATTTATCACTTTCCACTAGTCGTAATTTCTTAGAAATTTTGTTTTCCCTACTACATTCGTCGTCTTTTCATGTCCTGAGGAAGCAATTGCCTTGTGGATTAGCTTAATACATGGGAATAATATTGAAAGTATAACCGATGAACATCGATAGATAACACTTTTGAAGCCTTAATGTTAACCAACAGTATAAGACGGGAGCGACTTAAGGCATCAGTTGCAGGAAAAAGTTGTACTAGGTAAACTTGCATCAAACTATTTTTAGCGAATTATGTGACTGGATAACATGAAATGCAATATTTCATTCCATATTACTACGCATCTTTTTCATCGTAGTAGGGTATCATGTGAAACACAATCGCAAGAATGTAAATATACTGTCAGGACTCTCGACTTCTGATAGACTTCAAATTCGCAGTTACCTAGAACGGGACTCCTTCAGAACATTTTGCATTCGCTACTGCATTCGTCGCCCTTTTTTGTTATGAAGAAGTAACTTATTCAATTAAACGGGGAGAGTTAATAATAATATGATTGGTAAACATTAATAGCTATCATCTTTAGAGATAAAAGGTCATCTACTGATATAGATGGTATGCGAGTAAAGATATCAAGTGCAGATATGTTGTTCAAGGTAAGTTAATGCCAAAATATTTTCAATAGACCGTTTGACTTAGTAACATAGAATACAATATTTTCGTGTTTACTGCATATTATAGCAAAGTACAATGTGTAATGCAGTTTTGAGAGCAAACATATGAGCAAAACTAGAAATGTTTTTGCTGCTGAAAGGGAAGTTTCGAGGTACTCTACTAAACATGAGATATTTTCCATGCATTTCATGGGATTTTACAGTTTCTTACATGGGATTTTCCCACTGGAAGCCTAAATATTATTCGTTTTTATTTTCGCTTTGCTACAAACCTCCGCCATGCCAACGATACGATCGAAGTTCCTTTTCATATCGCGTCGTTATTGTAGAAAGCGATTTTCACAGCGAGCTGCAGTCGATGAAATCAATGAAGTTGAGGGAGAAGGCACAACAAGCAATTCTGCTGCTGAATGCTGGTTTCAACGACTTAATGCTGTAGATCGCAACCCCTAAGACGAGCCTCGTTCGCGACGTCTAACGGAGTTGAACAACAAAGATTTGATTGCTGCTATGTAAGATGAACCGTCGTCAAGTGCTGGTGAATAGCAACTGAAATCGAAGTTTCTCACACAACTGTGTTAACTTATCTCCACCTGCTTAACTTTGCCTACAAGAGGGCGCGAAGATCAGCTTGAACTCACTGGAGCACAAGTCGCCAAAAAAGTTGGAATTTGTCGCCAACTGCTCAACAATCCATGGTGTTTCAATCAGATCCATAACTTGACGGACCGGTGTCAGTAATTTGTGAAAAACGGTGGCCCACACTTTGAACCTTTTGCCTGAAATTAATTTATAGATTTTTAGTTTTTTAAAAGTGCCCATAACTTTCTTTCCAACCTAGTAGATGGGCTACAAATTCGAGTAAACTTAAAACCACACCTATTGGCATGTCCCTCAGGCATATTTTATCAGTGCGACCAATGAGCGTCCGTCATTCAGAAAGATCAAACCTGCACACATCGGCATCGAACCCGCTTTAGCTGACATTACTTTCGGAATAACTGTACTTTAACTTTCTATCTATTTTTTTCTCATGGCAGGCTGCTATGCGTGATTCAAGCGTGTTCTGAGATGTGTGATGTGAGCAGTTCTTGAGACATCAGGTTACGTTTGAGTTCAGAATCGCACTTAGCAGTTTCTCGCATTTGATTTAGGTGACACACATAAGCTCCTGAAAAGCGAATCGAGTTAGGAAACCTCATCAGGGGCTATTTGTGCGGCTACTCATTTATAGGTTCTGTTCTGCTACTGGATAAACATCTTTGAAGAAAAATATCTCGCTGAACAGAGATTTTTCACGAGACTTCCAATAAACATCGGAAACCTCAAATGTCGGATTATTTGTCACACTCTTGGTATTGGCACTGTCTTATGATTCCGCAATATGCAGTTGATATTACAATTCCCTATATCACCTGTCACCTATCACCTTTCGTACCGTTGATCGTCGAGTGACTCGGACGGGCACCAGCAACACTTTCATTTTCCTCTATCGCGTGCAAGAGTAGCTCACTCGGTCCTCATTGCTCTAGAGATTCGCTGAGCATCATATCTTTCTTCTATCCATTTCGCGAAAAAACAGGACAATCAGGTCGGTAGTCTTCCCGTGGAGCGCTTGATATCCCTTGAAGTTCAGTCGGTAACGGCTCTCGTCCATCGATTGTGTTGAAGCGCATTACTTGTCCGAACCACCTTGTTTTTGATATCCTGGCGTGTAGAAAGGCGTCATTGATCTTTGATAGTTGACATAGGTCGGAATTACGAATCCTTTCTCTAATTTGCGAGTTACATAATACTCCTACCATTGATCTTTCGGCTCCGCGTTCAATAACACCTAGTGATCTTTTACTATGCTTAGGTAGAGACCAGATTTCTGCTGCATACGTTAGAGCTTGGTTTTTTTTCGAGTAGAAAAAGTGAGCAGAAAGTCGGATGTCCTTTCTCCTCTTGACTAAATCCTAGATGTTCTTAAACGTTCCCCAAGCCGCTCGTTCCCTCCTGCCCTACTCTGGAGCTAGGTAGCTCATCACTTCAATTTAACGATCTAGATTGACGTGGCTGGAGCATTTGTAGATGTTCGTTTTGCTGAGCGTTAATGGAACATTCAAAACCCGTCCCTTAATCATAAACATCGCTTCCGTTTAATTTTGCTGAAGGCGACTCTTTCCACAGGCTTGTCAAAATCGGTCAACATTCGTTCTGCTTGGCTGATGTCTGGTATTACGAGGACGATATCATCAGCGAAGCGAAGATGGTTTGATTGTCAGCCGTTTCACTCCCATATCGCCCATTCTAATGTTCGCATGACGTTTTGGAGGGTGGCAGTGAATAATTCTAGCAAAATTGTATCTGCTTGTCGAACCGGTTTTCTTACGTCAATGATGATATTGTTGTAGAATGGCGAAATTTTGGTCTTGCAATCTTTATATGGCTAACAAAGGACCGCTATGCACCTAGTAAGGAGCCCTGGTGTTTTAGAGCCTCTATAAGCGTCTCTGTTTTCACTTGAACAAAAAGTTTCTTCGAATCGATGAAAGTAAGACGGAGCGGTAATTTGTACTCCAGCAAAGGCTTCAGTGAGCCTTTGATCGTGTGGATGTGGCCTATGATACTAAATAAATCTTTTTCGAGACGTTGCTTTCAGATGGTTTTTCTTCGTCCAGTGTTCTGTCAATCGTGTTGTTGATGACTAGAGTGGAGAGTTTATAGACAACAGACAGCAAGCAGATTAAGGGATAATTGCTTATGTCGCAAAGCTCTCCCTTTCTGAGCAACAACACGGTCTTGAGGGTTTCACATTAATTGGAAGCCATGCATTCTGGCAGCCAGCTAGTGAAGAGCTGGCCAGAGTGTTTATGAGAAGTGGCTAAGGATTCTTCGGGTGTTCTGGTTTGATTCTATCTGGACCAGGTGTTGTTCTATTCTTCACCGACTTTCTTATATAAAGGCTGTTAGTGACCACATGAACAAGAAATCTCTTCTGGGGTAAGATCTGATACCGTATTTTGAACCTTTTACAAGGTCTGGTGTGGCACTTCAGCGCTAGACGTACGTTTCAGCTTCCATGTCAAGCCTCATCAGTAACACAGTGTCTTTCGACTCAGACGGGCTTCTACGATGAAGAGATTGTTGCCGAACATCTTAGCAGGTAGTCTACCACAGGACAAACTAGGCAACCCACTACCGTAATGTGCCCACTCCTGCCCCACCCCAACAGTCACGTCCTTCCTTTGATAGATGGTCGCGATAGTAATTGGGATGTTTAGTGGTAGTGATGGTAGTGGTAGTGATGACAGTGATAGTGATTATAGTGACGGTGGCCGTAGTGATAGTAGTAATAGTGATCGTAATGCTAGTGGCGGAAGTGAAATTTCATTCTGATAGTGATAGTGATCATACTGATAGTTGCAATAGTGATAGTGGTCATACTGATAATGGCGGTAATGGTACCCCGTGACCCCGTCCTCACCAATCACGTCTGTCCTTGTGTTTTCACTATAATATGCTCGAATCTTTGTCACACTAAAGCACACCATATTCCACATAGTAATACCGCAACACAAGCGATCAATCTATATAATTTGTTCATCATCATCCATCACCAACAATCTGCAATTGGAATCTTGGAAACTGTTGTTATGAATTGCAAATTGAGCAAATTGTTGATGATGAATACTATTACTATCACCATCACTGTCACTATCACCATCACTGTCGCTATCACTATCATCATTATCACTGTTATCATTACCACTATCATTATCACCATCACCGCTATCACTAGTCTCAAAAACTATCATCACTACCGCTACCATCGCAATCACTACCACTATAATCATAGTCATCAGCAACATTATCACCTTCACTATCGTTATCACCATATTTATCATTATCACTTTCACTACCATTATCACTATCATTAAACCTTGCGGAATCGCCAGTTGTAATAGCCATACGCAATGCAAATCGCCAATTTTTGGTATTTGAATAGAATTTTTCATCGTTTTGGATAATGTCTGAGATTTCTAGTGATAGTTCGTTAGTTTGAGATTTTCTCTACACATTTACAAGCTTTTGGTGCAAATATAGCACTTATGTGTGAAAAGAAAAGATCTCTTTAAGTACGAAATCACAGTGATGTTGGCATTCTGTCAATCGCAATAATTTGTACAAAGGATATAATGATATAAATCGAGTAGTTGTGATAGATATTATATTATAAACAACATTTATGAGTTATAATAGTGACTGAAACTGGACAACAATGAACAGTATGCCAAAAAAGCTGTTGCATAATGTGTGCGATGCCAGGTCATCGATAATTCTTACCATAATCGGATTTTTATAGCAGGGATTCGTTCATTTTCAACAATTTATATAGTGATACGCTCGAAAAAGGTAGAAACTTATGGATTACAGAATATATCTGTGTAAGAAAGGTCAATCGTTTTCAGAAGAATTAGTAAATAAAGCAGGCTACCCATTTTACCATTGTTTCAGCAAATCCATGTTTTATTTATAGTCTGGGTGAAGAGATCTATTCTTTCCACAATCGAAATCTAATACGCTGACGATGCGCTGGAATCGCTGCTTTATCAAACTCAAAAAAACTGATAATTTCACATTGGCTACAAGCTATAATAGCCATTGCAATTTCTAGGCAATGTAATTGTGCCGCTTACTAGGTTACTGTAAAAATTGGATCCGTATGTAAAAGAATTTTTCAAAGCTGCTATCTGTTGATGTTATCTTTTACGGAGGATACTGTAGAGTTGCCAGTTGTTGATAATGTGAGAAAAGGTATGCCTAAAAAAATACCTAAATAAAAGGTTTTGGACATTAGTGAAACTTGAAGTCTTACACACTGCTTCCAAAGAAGTGTCGCGAAGTTTTACTCGACGTGTAGATCAAGCAAATCAATCACATAGATCTAAACCACAGCGCTTATGCGCGAGGGTAAGAATACACAGTTTCATTGATTAATATGTAGCATTTTCGCTAAATCGCTGTCACATCGTTATCGTTCTGGTAGTTTAGCTGCTTACGAGGATTCGCTTCTCTTGCTCATCTTACTATCAATGTGAGCTTATTACTCCGTTACAAACTTGCTATGTTGTTTGCGAATATTCGAGAGCTCACCTGTCAGCGCCGCCATGTCAAGAGAAAAAGACTAGAAAGCCCTAGGAGGAAAAGAGTGGGAAGCCTCTTATGAATCAAAAACCATGCTAGAAGTCGCAGCTGTAAGCACTGACGAGGACACTGATAATTAATCTCATGCGAGCATGGACAAAAACGTGCACACTCCGCGAGGTTCTGAGGATAACGATGATGGAACAGACGATGCACAAAGAGCTCCTTTGATTGTTGACATTGTAGTTGGCGAATGGACCACCAATGTACGGCCACCCACCGTCCTGCCCTTCAATGACCCAGCGGCAGATGTCCAACACACCATTGTTACCGGGTGCCGGCAACCAGCTGATTTCTTCTAACTGCTCATAACCGATCTTTGAGAGTTGATCTTAGAACAGACACATATCTGTGACACTCAAAAGAACGCCGATTGGCAGGATGCCACTGTGGAGAAGTGAAGACATTCATAGCTTTATATATGCAAATGAGTGCTGTGAAGCTACCACACTTGAAAATAATTGAAGTTTTAGAAACCCCGTCTCAGGAATAGATGTCGTGCCTAGACTTAGATTTCTAAACATTCTGAAGAATTTGTATTTTGCCGGCAACTCCAAGTGGTATGGAAAGGACAGACTACACAAAATCAAAAACCTCCTGGAACTTGTCAATAGGAACTGCCAAGTCGCATATAGACATGGGAAGAATGTACGCATTGAAGAATTAATGATATTCGATACTTTTCGAGCAAGAGGCACAGATACGGAATATAACTATTCAAATTGGACAGTTTAGGAGAATACACGTATAACACGATCCCATAGGCAGTTGCAGGCACAACTCCCAAGCGCGCGGGAGGAATTGCACACGGTAATGTGATGGACCTAATGGAAGGCTTGCTAGATGAGGGCCGACATCTCTACACTGACAACTGGTACACTAGTGTCAAACTCACCGAAGTTCTGTTCCAGAAGAAAACCCACCTATTGTGACGTGCAGAAAGAATAGGCGAAGACTACCTAGGGATTTTATGTAGTACTCACTGGAGAAAGGGCAGAATTGGCCATACAGAATAAGAAAGGAGTGATGGTGCTCATACGGAATGTCAAGAGAGATGTGGTGATGAGTTCTACCGCACACAGTAGCACCATAAATTCAAGCGACAAGAAATATGAGGTTGTGGAAAGCTACAACAAGCACAAGTTGCCCTGTCGATTTCACCGGCCAAATGGCTGCCTATTGCTCATACCCAAGAAAACATGTATATGGTGAGTGCATTCTGCTGCGGTATTGCTTTGCAATACCTGATTTTACAGTTCAGGTACATCAGCCTTGTTCATCTGCCTGGTGACGCATATGTGCCTGATGAACGTGTGGAAAATCTACAAAGACTGCGTGAAGAAAATCTCGTTCATCCATTTCAAGATGGATGTTTATTTCAAACACTTACAAGATCATGTCGCTCCACAACCGACACCCAGCGTATTCTCGAAGTCATTTTGATGCGTCGGACGTTTATAGAGTTATAGAATTTGAATACGTGTAAATACTGCTTATGCTCAAAACAAAGCCAAAAGAGTAAGCACGAAGTTCAGTCGATGTAGGCAGTATATTTGTCTATCTTGTTTCAACACTGCTCATTGGAAATGTGTTCTTAGGCGTTTTGGCGTTTGGCAAGTGTTATAAATTAAGTCAGGAAATCATGTCGTATATTACAAGACATTTATGCACCGAGAACTGATTATTTTAGGATTTGACGTTTGTTGTTATAGAACGCATAATTTGTTGAATGTATTAAGCATACTTCTATGCAATGCGGGTATATGTTGACCGGTACTGATATTTTAGGATGAACTGCCAATGATCGATAGTTTGGTGTGTAATTTGTTGTCTGCTGAATAAAGATTTCAAGTAAAAGATTAGCAAAATCAGTGAAAGGAGTGAAAAATTTAGGTGACGAAAATGCAATTATTTCCGATAAGAACTCCACAAATTGATGATTGTGAGCTTCACGAAAGCTTATTTTACTGCACGGTAAAAATCACACTACATAAGCTTCTTGAAAGGAACTTCGAATAAAAATCCGTTTAGTTTTGTTTGCTCCAGATCGTCAAAAGATAATAAATAAGAAATGAAGATGCGTTTTTTTCATGATGTTACCTTGGTATTGAAAAATGGGAATTTTTAGAACACGTCGACTTTCTTTTTACTAAAAAAGGACTTTTATAAATGACCTTTGACAACATATCAATCTTCCTGATCATAAATTGTCTCTAGGTTACGGATTTCACTATGCAATCGCCAAAATACACCCATGCGAAGCTTAAGAGTCTAGATGTTCAGCGAGAGTGTGAAATCTAATCGTAATTTTTCTTGCTTCAGGCCACTAAAGAATCAGTTCAAATAGCTTAATTGTTTTTTCAAGGTCTACACTTTTCGAACTATTTAGCAATTATCATAACTCTGTTGTAAGGCGAGGGATAAACGATGCGAAGCACGCGAAGACTCTGGAAGCGGAATGCAGTTTTTGGTTATCGTTTTTGAAGCGCTCAAAAACCTACATTTGCCATCCAATTCAAAGAAGTCTATATTCAAATCATCATTTCTCAAGCTATCGAATGATTAATGAAACTTTGGTGCAAAGCTTTTGATTTGTGAAAAGACCATGTGAACACGGGCGCAAACCACACTGCACACTCCGAAGAGAAAACCGCGATTTTGTCCTTGTTGCTACAGCTCACTAAAAAGCATTTCCAAAAATCGAAGATACTCGCCTGAGCCAAAATTTTTTCAGCTATCAAACGACCATTTAAACTATGACGAAAAGTCTATGACTGATGAGAAAATCGAGAAAATTCGCGTGTGTCACTCATGGTACACGCGGTACAGAAAGGGTTAATATTATCGCAATCTATTATCGAATGAAGTGATTCATTTTACCAGCTACAAATTCGACTGTGTGCCACTGTAGTGTCTAGCACTGTACAAATCCCTTATCAGACCTCACAAACAGCTCAAAACAGTGACAAATATTTTCACTTTCGTGATCATTAGCATTATCGAAACATAATCATTATCACATTTATAGTCATTATCACTATGTTATCATTTACAGATGTAGTTTTGTCGCTGAAACAAGTGAAATGCAGATGAAAACATGAAAGACAGAGATGTTCTCTATATTGAGAGTATCTCTAGAGAAGCTTTTTCAATGAAATTCTTATTTCGTGACGAAAATCCTCTCTCAGAACCACTTGGGTTTGTGTCTTCGCCCCCATCATGCAGTCTGGAGTCTATCCTTCATAGGAGATTCGCCGCTCTCTCTCACGAGGCACGACTCCGCCATTACAGCAAGTGAAGAGATTTGACTTCGCGCGGTGTGGACGAAACGTCCCACACTGGCCTCAAGGTATTGGCTCCTGAGGGACAACATGTACCAACTGTGGTACACGATTGTTTGCAGGCCTTTATTGCTTTTTAAATTTTCCTAACCGGCATTTGGTAATCATTCAAAAGCTTAAGTCTCTGCGATTTCAACGATTTGTTCATAATTAAAAAAAGGCTTTTTATTTAGTTGCAGCAGAGTAAATAAAATTACGTTTCACAGTCAATATTCTTCATTTGCTCAGCTGGGGCTTTGATATGGATCTTCACTAAGTTCTATCAGACTTTAGATAGCCCAAATCTTGACGATTTTGATGATGCAATTAGTAATATGACTAAGAGATTGAGTGGTGAACAAAAACACGGCCTCAGGCGGGAATCGAACCCACGTTTCATCCTATCCGGGACGCGTGCTCTACCACTACACCACTGAGGCACATTTGCCCGACCACTCATTCTTCAACAACTCAATGTTAGCTATCAGCCACCAACCTTTGACAGGTTTGGTCGGGTATGCGATTTCGCTTTATAAACCCAGTTGAGCTGATAGCTATTCTAATTACTAATACTTCGAAATTATAGTATTTTCACTGCCTTTTTCGCAGTGTTATTATGTTACTTATATGACTAAGAGATTGAGTGGTGAACAAAAACACGGCCTCAGGCGGGAATCGAACCCACGGGCAAATGTGCCTCAGTGGTGAAGTGGTAGAGCACGCGTCCCCGCATAGGATGAAACGTGGGTTCGATTCCTGCCTGAGGCCGTGTTTTTGTTCACCACTCAATCTCTTAGTCATATAAGTAACATAATAACACTGCGAAAAAGCATCGAAAATACTATAATTTCGATGCAATTAGTTTCTTGAAAAGTCATCACAGAACGCTATAAGAGCGAAAAGAAGAACCAGTTTCACGCTTAAAATGTCACCCGCCGCCTGGATGCCATAGGATGTTCATTGGTAACTATTGATGAAATTCATATGTCAGAGGTTTCTCATCGTTGCATAAAGGATGGAATACTGCGAATGAACCTTTTGCAAAGGTTTTTTGATGATAAAGCGATTACTTCTTCTGAAATCCTTCATTTAATAGCGGTAATACCACGCCTTTGTAAAATTAAACAAACTTTGAACCCCTATTGGGCATTTGTATCGCTTGTCCTGCGAGAACGCAGCTTAAAGACGCATCTCCTACAATTAAACCTTTTTAATGAAGGCCTATGTGGAGGTAATTCCAATATGTAATATGTAATATTTCTTGAGTAAGTGTAGGGAGAGTGCGCGTTCATGATTGCGCGTAAGCAGTGCAACCACTATCAACACCCATATCAAAAAAAAACGTATTCCTCGCTCCTTCTAGACATTTTAGCAGCTTTTCGATAACTTATTTTAGCAGCTTTTCGATACTTAAGTCTTGAAAATTTGAAAGGTGAAGACGAGGGGTTCTGCGACTGACGAAATTGTAAGGTTGAAACAAATTTATCGGTTGCACAAGAACATATTAACAGACCATATGATATGATGGCTCAAATAATAATTTTGAGGTGCATTTTATATTTTGAAAGGTCGATATGATAAGCTGCAACAGTGGAAAGGAAGTGTTATTCAGCACTCAAACGTTTTTCCATGGGCAAACCTCTTCCTCAAAAATTCAGCAATATTTCGATAGCTCAAATCTTGGCAAATTCAATAGTGTTCTTAGTTTTCTAATAAATCACTTTATTGCGCTGCAACACTGAAATTAGGATTGCATTTTACACTCGGCGTATATGCCTACTACCACAGGTATATGGATGAATATTGTAAAGATTGACATCAGGCCGTCTTCGTTCAATATCCAGTCGATACCTCAGATCTCGAGATTTCCAATGGTGTGCTTGCCTTTTCGAAAAAGTCGCTTTGCGAGTGTAGAAGCAAAATATAATTGTGTTGCACATCTGAATATTTCTAGCTAGATCCGCTTGTCTCTTGGGCTTTCGCACACGTTCGACAACACAAATATTAACAAACTTAAGGATATGCTTAGCTTTTAGAGAGACTTTTTAATGCGTTCGCTATAGCTAAACGAATATTGAGTTTTACACTCGTCGCGCACCGGTTGCCACATTAAATTGCGCAGCTAGATTGAAACGGCGCCGAGTGTTAAACCGCGCAATCTTTTAGCTGTAACAATGCATCAAAATGTACTTCTCAGAAGCCAGCCTATCATTGAGATCGCTAAAAATTGTGCTACTGAAGGTTATTGAAAGTTTGAATGAAAACTTCTGTTCAGAGGACGATGCTTGAGTGTGAAGAAAATTTCGCTTCACCTTTGCAGTATAATATAAACACAATTGAAAATCAAATACATACCTAACAATCTCGATATTGAAGCTGTCGAATAATTATTTAAACCTCAAAAAGGAATAAAAAATGCCTTTTTCCAACATGGGTGCGGATAGGGAAAGTGTCGAGAATACTTTTCTGGAGACACATATTTTCGACCAATAGTTTGCATAATGCAGATGTTCTAAGCCTTTTATTTGAACACGGTTGCCCCTTACCGCTCAGTATTCTTCCACTATCCATAGACACTCAACTTTACTCATGCACGTCAATTCTGAATAGTTGGAAATAAGCGAATGGGTTGATGTAAAGCTAGTCATAGTGAGAGTTTTCGATGAAGAGGTATCGAATACAACATGCATAATCATTGTTGATAAATTACTACCTGCTTCACAATATCTACTCACTATAATGACTCTTGTTTCTTGAAGAGCAAAACTATAATTTTCTCTTGTGATTCTCTTTGTACAATGCAATACAATTGATGGAATGACAAATTCAGTACGATATGCGTAGTAGACCCGCTTTTTTTTTATAGAAGACACGTCTTAACCCAACCAGAGGCATGTGAGAGGGTAGAGAAAATCATCTTCCATCAAATTGATACAAGAATTCCCGAAATTTTTGCCAAACGAAGAAAGAAACCTTAATCAATTAACGGAGATCGCGTAAATTGTTTGCGCCCATCTATTTCTATAGCTGCCTGTCAAGGGTTGAATATCCAAAAAAGCCCTAGATTCGTCTTCAAACGATTTTCACGTAAATTTGAAGAAATGAGAGTTTATTAGTTGATAGAAGCAATGCAATAAAAATTGGCCTCACATCTAAAATATATAATCAATTTTCAATGTTTCTCGTGTCAAAGAGCAGAGCAACATTTTATTTACTACGTGATATTCTTTGCTCAAGCACACACGAGGTTTTTAATGCAAGTTTATTTTGTTCAAAGTAGTACAATAGAGATCTGTTCCTCGGCTAACGTTTCGGCAGTCTTGCCTTCCTCGGAGCCTGACCCTTTTGTTGTTATGATGTCCACTAAATATGTAGAGCAGCCGCACTGTGTCTTACATAGACGAGGTGTCTCTATTTATTTACTAAAATTAGCTTATTTGGTTCAAAATTCATCAACTTACTGATTCTCACAGCGTAATTCAAGGATTTCCCAATAATGAAATGTTTGCCTAGAACAAGGAGAGAAACACGGCAGTGTTATACTTTGCGGCTCTATCATTTGGCTCAAATAAAAATGAAAGGATCTGTTGAAATTTGAGCGTGGGCTTAATAAAGCACTCGAAGGAAAGGTATAATATGATAAAAATACCAGCCAGCTATCGAACGAGTGCGAATACACTCTGTGTTAGGTGAATGTTTCAATTTACATGGAGTGTAAAGCGTACGTCGTCGATAACTATATATAAGGAGTGTAAGCCTCCCGAGAGAACTGACTATAAAAGATCGACAGACGGCGGGTTCTGCCCGATGATGAGTCTGTAAGGACGAAACACGTGTCCTCGGGTTGTACAAGAGCCCTTACAGACCACATGACATGTTGGCTCAAATAAAAATGAAAGGATCTGTTGAAATTTGAGCGTGGTCTTAATAAAGCACTCGAAGGAAAGCTATATCATTTGATAGCTTGCAATACTACTTTCGTGGGCAATGTCTAGTCTGCGTTTAAATCTGCGCACATCAAAGTGTTTCATTGGTAAATTTTTCTACTGGTACAGAAAACGTCTAGAGTAAAAAAGTGCAGCCAGAATCTTGCGATCATAGCGTCCCGATGTCAGCGTTGATGAACAAAGATAGGGTCACGAAAACTTCTCGCAATGATATGGAATTAATAATTGAAAGTTATAGATTGATCGTTTTCTTTGCATCATCCCTGCCTCAAATCCCGTAATGTCAGTGGAAAAAACCACTTGGGGCTCTACTTCTGAAGTTTGAACTACGATAGAGAGCATGAGAAGAGTCACGCTCTGAGACCTCGCAACATCACTTTAGACTTTCTGAGAGCTGGAGCCATAATTTACATGCACTTCTCGCAACACATATGACATCTTAGTGTCAAAGGAGAAAATCTCATCCAGTGGAGGACATCGCGCACAGTCAACCTTCATAAACAAGGTGATCGATGAGATCTTCGTATTTATCGTCCGATTTGCTTGATGAGTGTAGCAATCTGTTGCCTCGACAAAAATCTAGTCTTCTGGACATCTTAATCCACGCATATTGCAACTGTCTTCCTTGAAACTCTTCAATTCAGAGACTTTGAAAGTTTACGACAATATAGTCGGTATGATGCAGAAAACCAAGACGGGTAGTGTATTTACACTTTTGCGGCGTCTGTGATTTGGTAATAAACTTGCTTGTGTCATAGCATCACTGACTTGATGCATCGGTACATTACCGCTGAGTCATTCTAAAGGCTAGATTTGCATTCAAACACCCTTAACGATGTCTAATGAGCTCTAATATATTGTACATTGTCTAGTGATTAATCGACATAAATTTTATTTGCCTATTTTGCCCTAAAATTTGGATTATCTTGATCAGCATGAATTTGGAAATTAATGATTGTGTCCAAAATAGGGTTCTTCCTGATTATAATGGAATAAATGAGAAAGCGACCTCATTCGCTGGAAACGAGTTTCCGTAGGAGTGTTAGCAATCATTTGAAATCTGATACTTCGAGCTACACCTCAACTTCTTCAATTTTCGAAACACACTTGTATAATGTTGTGAAATCCACATAAATCTATGTCTCAGACGTGCATACTTTCTGGCCGAACATAGCTCTTTCCTTGAACTATTATCAATCATTCGATATCGCAATCTTTCCTAACTCCAACGTTTTGCTTTATCCTAAGATCACCGTTTCGTCTTTGGCGAATTCACCAGCAGCTAATCAATACAGCTAATGGGGCTTGCGCAATTATCGATCGATTTTCAAGCATATGAACGTAAAGAGAAAATGTATAGTATCTAAATGTCTTCGATTCAGTGTTGTCAGCATTTGGGACGATCTGGCTTCTAGATTTCATCAAAGTGACCATAACGATGATTGATTTGTCCGTATTCCTGATAAAATGAGAATATTCAAAGTCTTTTCATGACAGAGTTATACGTTTTATCTGGAGTTTCATTTTTTAGAGCGGAGAAACAATTCCTAATTGAATAGCAATTATTCACACTAACATAAGACCGGTCATGAATCGATCGGCAGTTCCGCAGCCCTCACTCCTGCCTCAACAAACGGCCGTGAATTGGCCAAAGACCATCTTTCTCGTGCAGTGAAGTCAATCTTATAATCCTGCTGCATTTCAGAGAAACAGTCTCTTTAGAATATAAGCACAGTGTTGGAATCAGAAACGACTACGCTCCCGAATGATTTATTAGTCTAAAGAAAAGCCCTGTCTGGCGAGAAATTATGCATGTCCGCAATGCAAGAACTTGGCTCCTGTAGCAACGATAAGCAAAGGCTTTTCGAAAACTGGCAGAGTGAATCTTAGTCTAAAGTCTTAGCTTTCGAATGATTACTCACTCTTATGAAAAGTTCCCCTCCAGCGGATAAGATCGATTTCTCATTCGTTCCTTTATTTTCAGAAAGAAGTCAAAATAGCTGTAGAGATTTGTTGTGGTAAATTCATAAGAGGCTGACCTACTTCGTATAAAACCAACAGATCTAATTTCTTGCATGCAGTGGGTCCAGAATTTATAAAAAGCGACATTGCTCAACAAATCACCTGTGGTCTCATCATCATTGAAGCGGTTCATTTTACTCTACGTCGGTCAAACAATTTTAGACTGCGTCACGTGTATACATATATGCTATACCTCAGACATGCTGAAAAATGCGTTATCCGATCCAATCAGCCACACTGTATCAAACAAGCATGCTTCACCACTACTCGTGATTAAGATTGACTTGTATCTCAGATCACATTATCAATGTGTGTGGGCTTTAACTTATCATCCATTGCGTACAGCCCATGAGTGGAACTCACCTCCAATAAGGCAAACTACAAGTGAAAGATGTGAATGCTATACTAGTAGGTAAAAGTGTGCGAAGCGACTAACTGAAATTCAAGATCGTTGAATGTAAACCGCATCTGGCAGCGTCTTCTCAATCTCAACTACTAAAATCTTGCCTTCAACAAACGTCTCACCTCATAAGAAGAGTTTCTAGAAATAGCATGAGCTTTCTGCCTGTGTCGCCGCTAATAGACGCTTCATCTTTCAGGATGTTTAGAGATAGCTTCAAATCGAAGCTAAAGATGTCGATTATCATTAACCTTGGTTTCGGTCAACATGTCGTAGTCACGAACGAAATCGTGACGAATGCCATGCGGCGCACATTTCCGCTGCGTGAATTTACCAACAACAATTTCTTTTCAACAAAAAAAAGTCAAAATGTCACTAAAAATGAAACGTCATCAAAATGTAGAAATCCATCTCAAAATGATAAGATAGGCTCTTCACTTTTCCCATCCACAATGACACATCAGCACTCACTGAGTCCATGAATGTTTATTCGTTCAACTACGAGAGTTGATAACTACCACCTGCAAACAGTCCACTATGACTACGTCAATAAGACAACATTAGCAAGAAGGATTGGGTGCGTCTAGTTCTTAAAAGGGCAATGAGGTGCCTACCGTTTGCGTTCCTGTAGGTGCTGACTTAATACCGATTAGAGAGAGTCGGAAGTGGAACAAAACGACGATGAAGCTGTAAAATAGAACTCAAAGTCTGTGATGTATGAATTGTCCAAGGCTTTCAATCGAAACATCAAACATTTATAGTACTGATGCAGAAGTACCTTTTTCGAACGATAAGAATAGCAGATACCTTACATTTCCCTTGTTTACAGGGAAAACTTAGATAAATTAAGAGGATAAGAGTTGCTTACAAGTAAATACTGCTCAATGAAAATTCTACTAATGAAAGCATAAGGTTTGCTATCACTTTTATTAATTATGTTCCGATAGCGTTCTTTTAAGTGATCGTCGTTGATGGGAGAACTTGCGCATATGAAATATTTCTTGCTAATGATGAAGATGACGTAGGTGACTATCACCACATCGACATGCTGAATAGTTGAGGTGGTCAAAAAAATCAATAAAAACTTGGTTCTTAGAAAAATCTTGAATGACGCCGCAATACAAGTCATTCATGAATGACTTGTAGAAAACGTAGAGAAAATTAATATGCATGGCTTGACTATCCGACAGTTCATAACTCCTTTGAAAAAATGTCTAAATTATATCTTTAGATGGCCAGAAGGTATTTTGCGCAGATGAGAGGGTTAAACATGGGGTTACGAAACTAATAAAAGCAAACATAGCTTTCGTTTTCATGTTTAAAACAGAAGCCCCAAATTTCATTCAGCGTTCAATGCTCTACTGCCGCTACGTAGATGATTGCTTTGCCATTTGCTTTACACAAGAGAAAATGAATAAATGCTCCGAAATTTAGATAGACATTTTGAGTATGCTGAGTTTACGAGAACGAAAGTTCATAAGGCTGGCTTTCATTTTTAACGTTTAATTACACCTCTGCAAAAGTGGCCACGCTATAAAATGACATCAAACAAAGCAATGAAAACATTCTATTGCATTGCCTCTCTTTTCGCCCCTCATACAACAAGAAAGCACCTAGCTTAGATACGTGCCGAACGGTTTAAAGCATTTTATTGGAGGAAAAAAAAAGGTTACTATACTAAGTACGGGAAACGCCGTATTAAAGGCTACGAATGAACAGCTTTTAACGTTAACTCATAGAAAAGGCATCCTCAACAGCGAAAACAGTTGCGTAGCCAACTTATAATGCCAGATGGCTTTGAAACCGCCCTTCATACTAAATGCATCAAAAATTGATTTGGAACTGTCTATATGGCCGTAAACGTGAAACAAAGCTTGCACGACATCACCGAACGGTACAGACTGAGACTAAATGTGACAGGTATGACATATCTCCTATAAGACAAGCGGTGATGGATGCACAGGTGAAACGGGCAGGTCACTTTACGTCCGCATGAAAGAACACCTAATGGAAAATCAAAATGTTGCTCGAACACCTTTTCAGGTAAGCAGAAGAGGCCGCATAACGTCGGCAACACTGAGTTGGCAGTTAAAATCCTGATGCATGAGCCATGAACGCTGAAGCAGAAAACCCTCTAGTCTCCTTGGATGAACTACAGAAATCCGAAATTGAGCAGGAATGGAGAGTGTCTAAAAAGTATGGGCCATATGGCATCCCCTTGTCAGAATGATGTTCTAGTTTCTCATATTTGTTTAGAAAGAACTTCTATAGCTCATAGTAGACGCTTTTGCGGAAACTCTTATATAAATTAGGTTAGAAAACTGACTCTCAATGTACTCACCCATCCAAAGCATGACAGAATTCCAAAGGGAATGTGTGAGTAAAAAATATTGCCCATTTATTATCGAACAGCTGAGAAATACAGTAAAGACTAATTCCTTTGTAGAGAAATAACGCATTTTGATACACTGTCTGCAATAGATGTAAGAAAAAATAGTTTTGAAGTGCCTCGGCAGTTCGAAATTTCAATAATTATTGAAGTGTCGTACCTGCTTAAAGAAGCGCACTTCCATTTGGCGCCTATTTCGTTGAGCGACATCTGAGCCGGCACCATCGAAATCATAAAACTTTAACTCATTAGGACAATGGAAAAGTATATTTTTATTAGGTTGGAAAGAAAATTTCCATCTATGGATGGAAATGTCGTTTTTTTGCATAAATCGTGTGTGGTTTTGAAATCAGAAAGGTTTACTTCTTGCGCATCTATTGATGTACAATTTGTCTATATCTGCTGCAGAATGGAATTGTCTAGGAAATAAAAACGTTTGTTGATATTCGTCGAAAGCGCGCTTTGCTTCAGCAAGACAACGCAAAGCCACTCACAGCCAAAAGACCAAAGAAAAGTTTGAGGAATTTAAAAGAATTGAGATTCTACCCGTGTCAACCCTATACTCCGGAACCCTGCTCCATCCTGATTACGTGCCTTTTGCGATCAATGCAACACTTTTTGGAGGTTCGTCGACTTGAAATTTTTTTGATGGGGAAATTGAAGAAGCATGTCAAGAGCTTTCTGATTTTGAAAGACAGACGCTAAGAAACACTGGCACTACTCCGGACCTGTGATTTCCTGAAACTCTTGCGGGACCGGGTCCCCCACCGTATGTCTGCCAAAAGGGAACGTAGGATGCTGCTACAGCGGCATTCTGAAGATAGTTGCCGCCGATGTGTGCCTATCGGCGGAATCTCTGCATACATTTATGAATGTTTTAGTGCTATTCGTTGGTGCCTGTTCTGTCTATCCTCAGTATAGACAACACGCCGAAATTTTAGGCAAGGTCGCCCACTATGGGCAATCCGGGGAGCGACTTTAGCCAGTGCTTCGCCTCTACTTTAAGCACGCTGGGAAGCTTATCGAAACTATTGCCGTCAACTGTTTTGGTGTCGTGACTCTACACCTCAATAGTTATGCTGTGGTTGCGCGTTCGTCCATGTACCTTCTGCATATGCGGACTCAACAGATCTATGGGGGCGTCTTTGATTTGATCCGTAGAACTTGAAAGTGGGGGACGTTTTGATTTCTCTAGCTTTCTGGTATCTTCTCATTCTGCAGGTATAATAACTACACCACTGGCCTACCTTGATACTATCGGCAATACTCAGACATAGCACCCGAGCTTCTGCCAGTGTTGGAACAGCTCGACGGATCTTCAGCTTGTAGCAACCTTGTCTCTGATGTGCATAATATGCTTGAGGCACCATAAAGACTCGTGGCGGAGTCACTTCAAAATTGAGACATGAGAAATCTTGAACCATTCTGAGGATGGCACGTACCATTGCTAGGCCATGAAAAGGACTCAATTCGGAGAGGCAAATGATAGCAAACATTCACTAACGGATGTATAGAAATCTCGTAGATCTACCGGGTTGTTTGACATGAACATATCTTAAAGAAAATGACTGCCCGAATCTACATATCTGTTAAAGAGCAAGCATCGGTTTTGCGCACGCGCAATACGCTAGTTGTGAAACTGCACTGTACTCCTGATGAACCCGTGTCTCTCACAGGTTGTAACATAGCCACGTTCTAATAAGGGACCGAAAGTCAAGATGATGGAAAGCGAATGGCTCGCAGCGTCAACTTTTAAATATTGAGAATTGAAGAAAACAAAATATACTCTAAGTACTCCCCATTTGGCATCAAAAATCATTCATCCCCTATAACAGTTATTGTTCGAAGAGCTGCTGCTTTCTTTACCATCTATTTTCATCTGTAGGGCACATCGTTACATATCTAGTGTACCATTAATATATAGTCACCGCGGTTTGTAATTGTTGCAAAGGCAGTATGTCATGGCAGTTTTGTCTTTCGCTCTACAGTGCATAGATGCCTGTACTTTGCTTCTAAGCTATCACACCCAGCACGGGGTCTATGAGTGATATACGTTAAGGACAGTCGTTTTCGTCTACCGACAGGTAGAAGTTGCACCCACCCTTTTACATGACCTCTATTATCACTACCCTTAGTGATGTTAGCTAAGTCTCACGCTCCTCATCACCACACATTGAAGATATTGTCGATCATTATATAATTTGGCATGTTTGTATGATGTACGGTTGCACCCAGCTTGGAATTCGAAAATGAAAATATCTTGAATTTCTGGTTGCTCTCTCCTAAGTAGGTCACAAAGGCCATCGTTGTCATGCAGTTGATTTCCTTTTCATTCTTACTGCGTTTAAATTCATTATATTCCTGATATATTTGTTATCATGCACGATTTTAACTTACTTCCAACCTACTGAATAATTGCATTTGCAAACGTCGTGAACTTGCGTCCGTCTACAAGCTATGTTGCAAATGCCACTATTTTAGCCTAATTCACCCCTTGTCATTTCGCAGCCGCTTTCCATTTATGTTACTGTGGCTTAATTGCATGATGGATGACGTTTATCCTGCTGAATACAACGCAACTTTAGCACGTCTCGAATTCCTGCGCATGTCATGAAAGCCACTAACTCAATCAATTCTTTAGATTTATTCATCTCCGCTCACGTTCAACAGATTGTACATAAATTAATATTGTTTTAGTAGTATTATTGTCGCATAATAATTATCATTATAAATGTCTCATTAGCCAAGCTTGAGGTTTTAATTGAGGAATTAGAAGAAAAGTTTCAATATGCCAAACAATCAAATCTGGGGCCACGCATGTCGTGTTTTGGGGGGTCTGTTATACAGGGCTGACTTATAAAGCCCGATACGCGTGTTTAAACCGTTGACGATCGCATCAGACGGGCGGTACCCTTCTCGTCTTTTGCCAATCTATCAGGGCGCCTCAGTCCCTATCTAAGAGTAGGCGACGACGAACAGTTACATTTCTACGTCCGAGGGGTGCCGTGATAATTTCACCGGAACATAGAGTGTAACAATGTTCAGCGCCCCTTAATCTATTATAGGAGACTAAGCGCCCGGGAGAATTGACAAAAGACGTACAGAGGTAAATGGGTACTGCCCGACTGATGAGATCCCAACGTCCAAGATCGAGAAACACTCGCATCGCGCTCAATACGTTCAGCCGTTATAACGGACCACATGACATGCGTGGCTCAATAAATTGATTATTTGGCATATTGAAATTTAGTTAGTTGTCGGGTCTTGAGGAAAACATTCGAAAAGAAAGGTTTATGAGGAAAAGAATCTCCGTGATGCGTGAAAAGAAAAGGAGCATGCACGAATGAACCAAGCATTTATAGCTCCTTGATACATGCGTTCTCAAATTTAAACCGTTACGTAAACAGGACGATTTGATGTTAGAAAACATATTTATCGAAAGCAATGTTGTTAGCAGATTGACGCGTGTAAAATGCAAGTACAATAAAGAATTAGAAAGCTTCCAATGCCCGTCAGCGGCCAACAAAGATAGTGCTGATGCCTCACACGTTCACATGATCAAAGCTCCAGGGATGCTACTATATAAGTTACGTTTTTATGCGACAACCAATGGGCATGCTTCATTGCAGACCATGAATTAGAGGATATTTTTAAGGATATCGAGCTTGCGGCAGAAAATGCAAACCAACTCCCTCTGCCCGAGTTTTTCACGGAAACAAGTATTCGGAAAAGAGGTATGATTTTCTCTAATCTTAAGCTATAAAGAACTTGTAAAATATTATCATACACAGCAAGATAAAGGAG
>JAHQIW010006566.1:0-32479 GCA_019055375.1 Parelaphostrongylus tenuis
TTTTTCTCCTCCCCCCCCCCCCCCTTTGGGGAACCGAGGGGAAACTACATGACCAGGAAGAAGTCCAGCCCACAGATACCTTACGCATGCCAATCCCAGCACACCTGACGCTCCTGCGCTGCTCTCACTCTATTACGATAAAGATATTGTTCTGCCAGTAACATATTCAAGAAATAGAATCGATATTACGTATACTAAAACATTAAAAAATCACTAAGATACTTAAGATATAGTGAAACATCATGATACTGCCAGGAAGGTGGTAAACAAAAGGATACTTGCAGAGCTTAGTTACTATCCAAGAGCTGTTGAACTTAGCCCTTTGGGCTATTCAATTACACAATCGATAGTGCCCCTCTCACTAACCAAACCAAGCCGACAGGTAGCTTGCTGCGACCAGCTTCCTTAATACCTGGATTATACCATACGGCGTAATAGTAGAGTAAGTGGGTTTCTGGGAGCTGCTAGTGATGGTAAACACGCCGTCTTTGGTAATGATGAAAAGCAAGGCTCCAACACCCAATCTGAGTCCTCAGAGTTCTTGGTACTGACTCCGCGCCGTTGGCATAATACGCATAATTTACACAGCAGAGCGTTACTGTAAAACTTGTCCAGCATACGTCTAACTCGAACGCGACTTTCCTCCAACCTCAAAAATTACTCCACTCTTCAGTAGTATCAACGTTTTCGCCGTCAATATTATTCCCAAAAAGGGATGATTTAAGGCTCAAAAAGGGGTGGTACGCCAGGGTCTAACCGGTGTTTCGGAGGTGAATGAATGCAGGGCTGAATGTGGGGGGGAGCACTGGATGAGGGGCGAACCTCAAACACCGGTGTATGACCCTGGCGCTTACACACCCCTTTTTGAGCTTAATCATTCTTTTTTTGGAATTATATGAATGTTTTTGGGGGTTTCAAAAAACAGTCGATTTTTGAATTAGTTTTGATCTAACAGCAAAAATCTATCGACTGAGAGGTGGTGATGGTACAGTGTCATAGTACACTGTGCCATCACCACATACGCCTCCCCCTTGCTTCATGCAGGGCTGGAATGTGGGGCGGGGGTCACTGATGAGAAGGACGAACCTCCGAAACAAGGTGTATGACCCCTGGCGTACCAACCTTTTTGAGCTTAAATCATTCTTTTTTGGAATTATTTGAATGCTTTTTGGGGGTTTCAAAAACAGTCCGATCTTTTGAATTAGTTTTCGCCTTCATCACTTTTCTCACAATGGTTGAAAGCGTCTTCAGCAAGCCTTGAGTTGTGACTTCATCCTGGCATTCTAGTCTTTCTGAACTTTCTTTCCCATCGAAGTGGGCAAATATACCAAACTTGCTTGGAAGTGTGACAGTACATACATCGATAGGCAGCAGGATGTCATGATGTAGAGTAGATACAATCTGGGAATGCTGATAGGCGCTTGAACACATTTGCGGCAACATGCACTCTGTGGTGGTTCTTTAAGGTATATTACAATGGCCAAACTTTTGTAGACGTCTGTTATTCCTGATATTTGGCGAAATAGGAATTTTTGCTGAAGCTCCTGCAATCAAGCGATTGTCCAGAAAAGAGGTCCTTTACTAAGTACTTAAGGAAAACTTGAGCTTGGAGGAAATGTGTTCTTTAACATCCGCGGAAATAAACCAAAATCGCTGGTTGTGGCTCGTTTCTCAACAGAATCGATTATTGTAAAATTCAAGAAATTATCTCAAGAAAAATTCCACAAGAGACTTTCGGCACAGAGCAACTGCACCTGCGTCTACGATGCATTGAACGAAAAGTACCCGAACTTTGTTTCGTCATAAAAGCACGCGCTGTTTATCAAGACAATGCCAAAAATCACACCGTAAGAGGGATACGTTTGATGATTTGCAGAGAGTTGAATCTTGCCGCACCAAGTCTGTAGCTGAGATGTTGCGCCTTCCGATATGGTCCTTCCGCTTGCGTAGACGTCTATTCAAGGTATCTAATCAAGTTGAAGAGGCAGCCAGGAGTTTTTGATTTAAAACGCCAAGGACTGGCAATTCGAAGCAGATCGCGAAGTTTCCAAATTGGTCAGCAGAGGATCGTGAATAGCGATGGTCTTTACACCTTTATTTTGAGTGTTTTGGTTGAAACCACGCTCAAATTTCAACAGATCTCTCCATTATTATTTGGGCCAACATATCATGTGGTCCGTAATGGGCTCTTGTACAGCCCGATACACGTGGTTCGACTTTACAGTCTCGTCACTCGGGCAAAACGCGTCGTCTTTTAGTCTTTTTAGCTAATCCTCTCGGGTGCCCTACTCTCCCTATTCAAAAACGACGGGTTCTGCCCGACTGACGAGACTGTAAGGTCGAGACACGTGTATCGAGATGGACAAGAGCCCATTACCAGTCCACATGACATGTTGGCTCAAATAATAATGGTGAGATATGATGGTCTATATTTTGAAAAATAATTATTGCTATTCTTCATTGAATTTATATATAAGCTTAAAACTTGAACTAATAATTCTAAATAAAGCTTAAAAAGCTAACTACCAACTAACTTACTTAGCTAACTTAACTTAAGTTAAACTTAACTCTATAAACTCTGAATTTTAAGTGGTTATTTGGAAACTTTTTCCCACCCAATAAGTTCTCATTGCAATTATTTTGGCGAAACGCTATCGCTGTTGAACAGAGTTTGACCAGTGAAGAGACGCAGAAAAAAAAAAGAAACTACACTACAAAGTGGTACCGCATACAGTATGCAACATCATTTCTGAGAAGCGAATCGTTGTTTTATTATGTTCAACCGTAATGATGACTTTGGGTGCTGAATAGATCATCAGATATCTCATACAATCCTGTCAGATGTTGGAAGCATAAGAATAGCATAGTAGATGAGTGATTTTTTTTGGGCAGAGGTCTCTCAGGCGCCGAGAAATTGCCATTACCTTAGATTTTAACATAATCGAGATCTACTTTACCAACAATTACTAGTCTGAGAGAATTTTCCCGTCCTGAGAAATGTGTGACAATGCGCCATTGAGTGATAACTAGACATTCTAATCAAACATTTTCCTGTAGAAAATCTGTCTTTTGAATTTTCGTGCTCAATATCAGAGAGGTACCTATTCTTTTCATCAATCTTTCAGCGCGTTACAAAGATCTTCTTCTCGCAAACAAATTGGGGTCTAGGAATTTTTCGAGATGTGTGCTGTCTTATGAATACTTTGAAAGCAGTAGAAATTTCTCTACACAAAACTTAACAGTGTAAGTAAATACTTTAAGCACTCTGAGTGTAAAACTCAGCCTTATTTTCATTGCTACCAGCAATCCAGAAAAACTTTTCAATTATAGCTGCTTTTGAAATTGCCGAGATTTGAGGGAAATAAGCTCTGCTTTCGAAGGACAAATACATGCTTCCCGATAAGGAAAAAGAGCTTAATTGTAGCAAATCAGATTTATTTCTTCATTGTGTTTTACACGTTCAGTACTCAATAATCACAATCGAATGGAGTTTCAACAGTCAATGTGTTCGGCGAATCTGAATAGAAACGGACATACGGAAAGTACGGTGAGTAGGGGTAGGAAGGAAAAGAAGGTCTATATGGATATCCAAAAGGGTTGTAAGGACCGGTGAATGGTTGAGGAAATGATGGACCAAAGCGCCCAGGGAAGAACTGTCGTTTTCAGACTCGTCGACCGTTACTAACTGGAGCGTCTTCTACAACGTGCCCATATGATTGCCGTTTCCATCGTTGAACTCTGAAAAAGTCTTTTTTGAATACTAACATTGAGGCAAATGCAGATCTGTTCCTTCACATCAGGTAACTATGTTGGTGATGCCAACTTGAAGTGCTCTTCCACCGGCTACTATAATTTTTGGAACAAATCGAGAAACCGTGTCCCACGAAATTTTGACTTGATATATGAGAGATACCGTACAAGCTGTCATTCTCAATGTTTGCAAAGGGAGGAGTGTTGAGAACGGAATCATTACGCTTGGCACGACAAATAGCCAATTCAAATGGCTACGAATAAAACAGCCACTGGCGTCAAATCAACAGGAAAGATTGGTCCTCATAGTGACACAGTGTTGTTTCTGGAACCAAATGAAAAATTGCCGTTCATGAAAGCTACTCCACATAGCCAATTTAAGTTTGGCAACCGTTGTTAAATGGTGTCAGAAACACAATGATGTGAGAAATGTATTGCACTACTAGAAAATTAGTCCATCCAACACATCACGACGGCCAATTGGTTGGTAGGACGTCCGCAAGACAAAGGTATGACAATCATGTTTATCAGCCACGAGTGGTTCAGTGCACATCACTGCTGCCTGCTCAATGATTTTTTCATCTTCGTCAAGTGTAAATGTTTTGGCGTCGGTTCCTCTGCATAGAAAAGATCCCCTCCCGGAACTGACTGGACCGAACGGCACTGTGCAATTAAAGAGCCTATGCCAAACACATGTCTTGCAGTGTATAAGTGCCATAACAGACCTCATGAAAGAAATGGGAACATCTTATCAGATTAGATACTATTTTGAGCGGTGTCTAAAAAACACTCAAAACGAAAGTCAAGACTTAAGAGTTGTGCCGACTTCGCCTGTGTCACTCAATCAAGAATATCCGATAACATCTAAACTATGAAGTTGCTCAAAAAGAGAAGGAAGTTGAGGCTTGCAAGTGCAACACATTTAGGCGGGCAACATCAAATTCCAGCTGCAAAAGAATTTTGTAAGAGAATCTATATCACTAGAAAGGAAAGAAGGTGATATGAGCAACAAAAAAGAGCTAATCTCTAAAATTGTCGTCGAAGTTATGGGAATAAAATGTTCCGCTGCCAGCCCTGAGGATCAGAGATAAGACCACTAAAACCTCTTCTCAGAATTTGGAATCTATGAGAAAAAATGTACACTATCATTTTCCGTTCCACGCTCTCTGTCTTTAGACCTCAAACACCTCTGATAATAGAATCAGTCTGGATTCTACTTGTGGGTGCTTGAGCCGTGGTGAAAAGCACAGAAGAAGGCACAGCTACAAAATCCGATAACATCGTCGTCATTTTTGGAGCCGGAGGCCATGATCCACATTAGTTCTCGCAACACATATGACATCGTACCGTCACGAAGATGAAGTCCCGGACCAGTGGATGACGTCGCTATAGTCTCCTATTTATGAAAGGCTATGAAAAAAATTTTTGTGACCGTCCGATTCACTTATTAATGCATTTTTCCCAGTGCGCATGTCAGGAATTTTAGATAGTCCAGCTGTGAAAGCAACAACTTGGTCGGTATTGTCAGCATGTACGAGCCTACAAAGTGTATCGAAAATTATAGAACTCCGTCGAGAATATTACATGCCCTTCATAATTGCTCCTGCCAACTGGTAAAAAGTTTCTCCAGAGCTCAAACAAATCAATCTCTCAACGCCCGCTGACCACGAAGTGGAGCTTTGCATCAGTTCGTTATAAAATTGACTGGAAAAAACCTGACAAGGGCGATGCAATGTCTCCAATGGTGTTCAAAACGCCGTGCTAACAGTATTTGAAATCGCTGTTTGGGACGAGATAAGAGCACGTATTTATGAAAAAATCCATCTTAAGCTTTCGCTTGGTGGATGACATTGTCACCTTGCCAAAAAGTAATAGTGGAACAGAGACAATCTACAAGAAGTTTAACGAAGGTGGAAAAACTAAAAATTAGATGGAAACATAAAATATAAAAAAAATCTCATGTCACTCAGGAAGTTACTTTCACCGTCAAATCCAATGTGATGTGTGACGGATGCACTTCTTTCCAAAAGAGGCATTCACTAAGGGTCGTAAATACATAATATATTTTTTCTTATACATGGGCTTAGATGAACTCAAAATGTATAGCTCATTATTTGATAAAAGTATTGGAGCTATTTGCAGTTCATTGATCTCCAGAAGGCATGAGGCGCATGGGAAGAAAATGATTCGACAATGGACCTGAAGTTACTTAACGATGCAAGAACAACAGCCACCAAGAAGATGCTCAGGTATATTGGAACCGCAAGATCGGAAAATCAATCAATTTTTTGAAAAAATTGTAAAAGCATTGTAAAAGGCGAGAATTAAAACACAAAAGTAAAGCTTTTGCGTTTGTGAAGCAGAATAAAGTATCCGAGCACTTTTTTTCAGCAAGTATTCGTAACTTTTTTCAAGCAATTTTTTGAACTCGAAGGCACCAGATTTACAGTCTCATGCAACCATTCTCAAGATTCACCTTCCTTATGAATTGTAATATAATTGAATGCCTCTTCTACCGGTAACCACAATGTCAGCTAACTACATCATCTGACCTAGGGTGGTTCTTTTTACTCGGCGTTGATTCCTTCATAGAACATTGTACAAGCTCAGAGTATCGGCCTAAAGAGGGAGGTTGGTACTGATGAGTCCCAATAGGGCGAAACAGGCGCCTGTATACCACTAGATCTATCAGCTCAAGACATGTTCTATCCTTATCAGATTATAACAATTGAATGCATTATTTCGTTAAAAAAAATTACTTGCTTACCTATTGACGCTGCCGTGAATTGCTGTATCCTTTATTTTCAAGCGCAGAGAAAGCGAATTATCAGCCACGTTGACCGGTACTGCATCGACTATCACACACAAAAAATTGTTTAATGCGATGACAATGTGTAACGAATTTCTCATAATCTGAAAAATTTGCGGTTTTACGAATTGAACCTCAGTAATCAAAAGATCGACTGTTTTTGAAACCCCCCCCCCCCCAAAAAAAAAAACATTCAATATAATTCCAAAAAAGAATGATTTAAGCTCAAAAGGGGTTGATACGCCAGGGTCATACACCGGTGTTTCGGAGGTTCGTCCTCCTCGTCAGTGACCCCGCCCCACATTCAGCCCTGCATTCCTGAAATCTATCGACTGAGAGGTGATGGTACAGTGTCATAGTACACTGTGCCATCACCACATACACCTCGCTCCTTGCTTCAATGCAGGGCTGAATGTGGGGCGGGGGTCACTGACGAGGAGGACGAACCTCCGAAACACCGGTGTATGACCCTGGCGTATCAACCCCTTTTGAGCTTAAATCATTCCTTTTTGAACCTCAGTAAGTTTGCATAGACTCATAGACACTGCTCTCTACAGTTTATTTTCCAAGGTAACCGATGAGAGCAACCTTGGCACTTCATTTGTCACGCTTTCAGCTTCGACTTTAATATCAACTTTCGCAAATTCTAACTTGTTAATTTATCTAAACTATAAGCCAATTAGGTAGCTTGAAAGTAGCCGGCACAGTAACTACGAGGCCATCTTACATCGGAAGTAAGGCCTTTCGTTCAGCACTTATTCAGGACGGCAGCACTCCCTGGTCATCGAAACCACAAATTCTTCTCGAGACTCGGGATGATGTATCGTTTTTGTCTCAGAAACTGCACAAATTGGTAAGCTTTTAATAACATTAGTGGAGTCTTCTTCATAGAAAAGCGTCTCTCTTGTCTAATATATACGGTAGGCGACTGTCACCAGAAGCAGTTTGGAATACGTAGCTTGAATTTTCAAACAATCCAACTTAACCCAATAGTGTAGAGTGCTGTACAAAACGTTTGTTTCAGCCGGGATTCGAAACCAGATCTCATTGTTTCCGGGAGCGTATGCTAACCGTTGCACCTACTGGGTATATTGTACCATCATAACATCGCAGTGGCGGTCAAATAAAATTATTTTCGATTTATTATTGAAATCCAACTATACATCTCGTTATCATTATTTGAGACAACATGTCATGTGGTCTGTTAAATGGGTTGACTTATAGAGAATGATATACGATTTCAACCTTGACGGTCTCATCAGTCGGTCAGAAACCCTTATATTAAATCTCTCCTGACATACAGTGTGAATGTTTGTCGTCGCCTACTCTTAGTATAGGGGGCTAAGCGCTCCGAGAGTATTGACTTAAGAGGAAGGGTAACTGGCCAAGTGACGAGACCGTCAAGGTTGATACACATGTATCGGGATCTATAAGTCGCCATTTTAAAAAGCCACATGACTTGTTGCCTCAAGTAATAAAACCGAGATTTGTTGATTTTGGGGCGTGGTATTAAGAAACACTCAAACGAAAGGTATGATTTACTAAAGAATCCAGCTACATTTGAGAGAAATTCGCAAATTAGTGATGTCTGTGTCAAATCCACAAAGAAACCACAGTTTTCATGACTAGCGTATAAGACAACGATCTGAATGCACGAACTACCAGGGTACGTGGAGAAGGCGGAGACGGCATCATAATGTTAACAGCATACAAGTTTATGCTTTGAAAATTACATTGTAATTCTATCATGCGGCCAGCAAGACACTTTAGAAATACCAAATAACAAATTCAGACTATGAAGTAACGATTTCTGGCATTTGGCAAGCGCTATAAAGAGCAGTTTATATACACTTTTCTGTAGTATTCAGTGAATACGTGTTTACTTGTCAATGACTGTTAGAGTTTTTGAAAAAAAGTTCCTCACCGAGAAACTTGAAACACAGCAGGAACATGATATCAGACTTGTTTATCCGTCTTAATGAAAACTTGCTTAGAGGTTAAAAGAAGGAGTTGTATAGAATTTGATAAATGGTAATTTGTCACTATCTTTGAAACGTGACAACAATCACGTAGTACAGGAACACGTCAAGATTCGATCATCATACGAGAGTTACCTTCGAAAAAATTATCAGATTACTTTGATTACACTGTTAAGTATGATTGCTCAATGATACTTCAGGAAATTTTATTCAAAAGAATTCCTGTTGAGACCCATTCCACTCGCAACAAATGCAAGCTCTGATACTGTAGTTTCTCTATTTCATGGTATTAAAAGTGCAACTAATACGTTGGTGAGCGTGAATGCACGGAAGTCGTTGTAGTCGAGCTGCAATTGCGCCTACCTAGTCTTTAGATCAATCAACAGCGATTTTACAGACAAGCAGGCAATTCAAACTGAAAATAATGAAAAAGTTGCAAAATGCAGCCTCTGGGCACGACATCAGACTTATTTATCCGTCTTAATGGAACCGTTGAGATTTGTTCTCATTGTAGAGTGACTCTATTGTTGAATGGATTGTCTATCGACATATTTGGCATTTAGATTCCGACCAACTATCTCATTACCACTACTTTACCTGACCCGTACCACGGTTTTTTTTCTGTGGAGGTTCCAATAGTTCTAGCATTCGATTCATCTCTTGCTTGCGCTAAGGAAATTTTCCCGTTGAGCCTCGTCGAGCATCACCAGCCACTCGATCACAGCCTTCAATCACTACGTTCATTCCTGAACATACACCAAAACCGATTATTTCGTATTTCAGAATCCCTCAACCGTACGTACCGAATCCGATGCACACATGGCAAAATTCTACTGCGTTCTAGAAACCGAATTCTGCTCATAATGAGTTTTGTTGAGATGGGCGCAAGTTTACTTCACCATCATGTAAAGAAAATCTTCAGGGACTATTCAGTCGCATAGTATCGCCTTCCATTGACGTAAAAAATCTGGTCTCACGTGTCGAAGCATATGAAAAACTAGGTATTCGTGGAACGTAAACTGATGACGTATGCGAATCCTTACTCACTATGAATGATTGTCGACCTTGCAAAAAAATGGTACAACTTTCTCATTTTAATAGCAAATTTGAGCACTCATGTTGAAAATTTAGAGAAAAATCACCATGGAGCTCCATGTATTTCTTTATTGAGTCATACACGAGGTTTTATAATTCAGCTTGTAGCAATCGCATATATTTCTGGAAGCCTCTTCCGAGTACAAGTTTCTCGAGTTTTCAAACACACATGTACTTTGATTATTGCACTATCGCGAATTTGTCTCGTAATTCTTTATTGATCGTTATTGTTCTTTAAAAGATGACGATGTCATTCGCGTGGAGTTTTCTATGAAAATTCTATTAAGATTTATTAGAGTCTCAAATGTGTCATTTTCACGTGATTTGATGGCTTTTTCTAGTTCGAAGTGTCACAGTACTTTGAGTATCTTTTCCATTTCGCTTTGCGGATGCCTCTAGAACACCATGTGAACTGCTCAAATTTGAGCTAACCAAGGATCACCTCCTTTCTGGATGCGATTATTGACGTTTCGACGAGTTCACTTCTTCATAATCTAGCAGTACACTGTCAAGGCATATTTCAACATCCGGTTATTATAACATGACTGCTGTGAAATCTAGTCCAGAAACCAGGCCTTATTTTGCTTTTCATTAAGTGTGCTCCAGTTTGATCAATAATGCCTTAATTCAATTCCGTCAGTGAAATAAGGTCATCCGTGAATTGCCTGCACTCTGTGAGCAATGAAGCCTGCTCAGATCACAAAACTGATCTGCGATAAGGTCATACAGCGTGTGATGGAAAGATGTTCCTACCTTTCCTTTATTTTGGATTTTGAAATTCATCAAAAAGTTCCAGAGCTCTTCCGCGATACAGGGGCAAAATTACAATGCACGGCTTAATGAGGGACGTGGGCCACGACGAAGAAGCCCAGACCTCCGAAACACGTGTATGGCTGTGGCTTATTAACCTCGGCGGTAAGGCTCAAACATTCTTGAAAATTACACCCGAGTTTGACTCGTCGCAAGCGCGCAGTTTAAGCGAGACAGTGCCATACTCTACACCGCAAGAAGACTAAGGAATGTTTGACGAATTGTAAGGAGTTGGATCTGACTGCAACCAGCCCATAGTCAAGATGCAGTGCCTTCCGATACTAGTCTTTTCGGCTTAAAGGCACATTTTCGTGCCGAGACGATCTATTCAAAGCATTCGATCAAGTTGAGAGTACTGCCAGAAATTTTTTCATTGAAAACTCAAGGACTGGCGATTTCGAGCAGATTCGAAAGCTTGCAGTTCGTTAGCAGAACATTGTGAGTACAAGTGGGCTTCATTTGAAGAATAATTATTGTTGTTCTTGATTGAATTTATACATAAACCCTGACTTTGAAGGTTACCAAGAAACTTTTTTCTCAACCCAATGATTTCTCATTGAATTTTTTCTTGTCAAAACGCTATCGCTGTTAAACAGAGTTTGATCAGTGAAGAGGCGCACAAATGCCTCTGCCTTTACGAACTGGCCCCGCTTACAGTGTTCAACATCATTTCTGGGAAGCAAGTCGTTATTCTATAATGGTCAACCGCTGTGATGACTCTTGGGTATTGAATATATCATTAACTATCTCATACAATCTCATCAAATGTTGGAAGCATGCCATAGCATAGTGGTATGACTGTTTTCTTCACACACAAAAGTTGTGTATAACACGAAAATATGTAGCAGTGTGTAGAAGAACGCAAGGCATTCATGGAATAGGCAGAGCAGACAAGGTCTCTCAGTACTGAGAAATTGCCAACGCTGATTCTTGAGTCATTGAGATTCACTTCATCAAATGATCATTAATAATCTGAGAGGATTTTTTTGTCTTACGAAATGTAAGCGCGACAATGCGTGTGACGTGAAACATAATTTAATTTCAGTGCCACAGCGCTGTGAAAAGGCCTTTCTGAAAAATAAATTTACTGTTGAATTTTTCCGAACATGCGCCATTGAACGATCTAATAACATCTGATATTTTAATGAAAAGTCGTTTTATGTGCAGAAAATCTATCTTCAGATACTCGTGCCCGTGGTCAGAGAACTACCTAGCCTTTTTATCGCTCCTAGAGCACGTTACAGAGATCTTTCGCAAGCAAATCTGGTCTCGAAATTTTTGAGATGTGTGCTGTCTCATGAGTACTTTGAAAGCGATAAAAATTCTTCTACAAGCAATAACCGTACAAACAACTACTCTGAGCATTCTGAGTGGAAAACTCGGTTTTATTTTTTTTGCCCCAACACTCTAGGAAAGCTTTCCAAATATAAGTGCTTTTGAATTTGCCAAGATTTGAGCGGAATAGGCTGCGCTTTCGAAGGTATAAATGAACCTCAATAAACGAAAAGAGTTCATAATTAATTTAGTTTCACATACATAACCAATCAGTTACAATCTTTCAGATTTATTCCTTTATTATGTTTGACTTGTTCAGTACTCAATAATCACAATCGTATTCAATAAATGTGTCCGGTGAGTTCCGCTGAGACGATCCGCGCGATCGGAAATTCTGCGTGTACGGTGAGTACGGAAAGGTAGGGAAAAGAGGTCCATATGGATATCCAAAAGGGCCGTAAAAACCGCCAGATTGTTGAGCAGGAAGAAATGGACCAAAGCGTCTAGGGAAGAACTGTCGTTTCACTCGTCGGCCGTTAGCATCTGGAGCGTCTTTTACAGCGTACGCATATGATTGCCGTTTCTCTCGTTGAACTCTGAAAAAGCCTTTTTTGAATACGAACATTGGAACAAATGCGGATCTGTTCTTTCACATTAGGTAATTACGTTAGTGATGCCAACCCAAAATGTTCTTCACCGGTGATTATTATTTCTAGAACAAATCGAAAAACTGTGTACCACGAAGTCTTGACATAATGAATGAGAGATACCGTACAAGCTGTCATACTCAATGCTTGCAAGGGAGGAGAGTTGAGAACGGAGTTATTATACTTGGCACGACAAATAGCAATTCAAATGGCTACGAAAGAGCACCCACTGGCGTCAAATCAACAGAAAAGATTGGTCTCATAGTGAAGCAATGCTGTTCTGAAACCAAATGGAAAGTTACCCTTCATGAAAGCTACTCCACACAGCCAATTCAAGTATGCACCGTTATTAAATGTTGCCGGAAACACAATGATCTGAGAAGATGTTTAGGACTACTAGAAAATTAGTCCAACCAACACATTACGAAGCCGACTGGTTGGTAGACGTCCGTATGACAAAGGTATAACAGTCATGTTTAACCAGCCACTAGTGGTTCAGTTTAGTGATTTTTCCATCTTCGTCAAGTGTAAATGTTTTGGCGCCGCTCCGTATAGAAGAAACTTTGTCATGGAACTGACTGGAGCAAAAGGCACCGTGCAACTGAAGAGCCTATAATGCCAAACACGTGTCGTGCAGTGTATAAGTGCTATAACAGACCTCATGAAAGACTTGCGAACATCTTGTCAGATTAGAAATTGTTTTGAACGGTGTCTAAAAAAGCACTCAAAACGAAAGTCAAGGCTTAAGAGCTGTGCCAAGTTCACCTATATCACTCAATCAAGAATATCCGATAGAATCTAAACTATAAAGTTGCTGAAGAAGAGAAGGAAGGTGAGGCTTGCAAGTGCCACGTTTAGGCGGGCAACATCGAATTCCACCTGCGAAAGAATCTTGTAATCTATATCAGTAGAGATGAAAGAAGGTGATATGAGCAACAAAAAGAGCTACTCTGAAAAATTGTCGTCGGAAGTTATGGGATTAAAATGTTTCGCTCTCACCCCTGATAACCGGAGATAAGATCCCTAAAACCTCTTCTCAGAATTTGGAATTTGTCAGAAAAAATATACACCACCCTTTTCCGTTCCGCCCTCCCTGTCTTCGACCTCGGAACCTCTGATTTAGAAAAATCAGTTCGAGATTCTACTCGTAGATGCTTGAGCTGTGGTCAAAAGCACAGAAGAAGGCCCAGCGCAAAATCCGATAACATCATCGTCGACTTTGGAGCCAGAGGCTACGATCTGCAGTCCTCCCGCAACATGTATGACATTCTACCGTGAAAGGCCCATATTAGCGGAAGACGTCGTCTACAGTCTCCTACCTAAGAAAGGCGATGGAAAGAATTTTTCTAACCGCCCATTCGCTTATTAAATGCACTTTTCCCTTTTCGCATATCAAGAATTTTGGATGATGCAGCTGTGAAAGCAGAATTCCATCCGGGATTTTCCAGCATTTACCACGTCTAAAGTGTATCGAAATTTATTGGACACCGTCGAGAATACTACTTGCCCTCAACAATGGCTTCTGCCATCTGCAGAAATCTTCTTCAGCTCTGAGACACATCTAATCCCATCAGCTCCCGCTGAACATGAAGGCAGAGCTTTTGCATTGATTTCTTATTATATTGACTGGAAAATAACCTGACAAGGCGTCGCAATCTCTCCAAAGGTGCTTAACGCCGTGCTGCAGCGAATATTAAAATCGCCGTCTGGGGCGAGATAGGAGCACATATTTATGAAAGATTCATCTGAAGCCTCCGTTTGGTGAACGATCTCGTCATTTTTTCAAAAATTAACAGTGGAACAGAGACAATGCACAAGAAGTTCAAGAAAGCTGGAAAAGCTACGCATAAATTAGATGAAGACACAAAATATAAATATAATCCTCATGTCTCTTAGGAGACTACTTTCAGCGTCAAATACAATGTGATGTGTGAAGGATGCACTTGTTTTCAAAAAGCTACGTTCACTTAGGGTCGTAAATGCATAATTATATTATTGCTTCCGTGCATGGGCTTAGAAGAAGTCAATTGAAAATGTATAATTCATTATTTGATGAAAATTGTGGACTACCTGCAATTTGTTGAGGTTCAGACGGCATAAGGTTTATGGAGAGAAAAATTTGACAATGGGCTTGAATTGACTAACGATCTGCGAAAAATAGCCATCGATAAGATGCTTGGTTGCATTCCAACCGCGGAATTGGAACATCAATCGAGTTTTCAAATAAAGCATTGTAAAAGGAAAAAACTAAAGCACAATAGTAAGGCTTTGCGTTTGTGAATCAGAATCAAGTATCTGAGCACTTTCTCTGTGATTAACTATTCCTAACTTTCTTACAAGCAATTTAACGAACTCGAAGGCGCAGAATTGCAGCATTAAATCATTCTCAAGATCACTCTTCTCACAGAAACTGTAACACCACTAAAGGCTTTATTTTGGAAAAAAAAATTGCCTGCTTACCTATTGACGATTTCTCGAATTGCTGTCTCGCCTGTTTTCGATGGAAGAGAAAGTGAATTACCAGCCACGTTGACCAGTAACGTATCGACTATCAACACACAAAAAATTACCAATGCGATGACAATGCGTAACGAATTTTTCATAATCTGGAATATAATGGCTTCACTATTTGAACCTCATTGAGCTTGCATAGACTCATAGACACTGTTCTTCTAGAGTTCATTTTCCAGCGCAACCGTTAAGAGCAACTCTGGCACATCATTTATCGCGCTGTCTTGACACTAGTATCTATAGCACTGATTCGAGAAACATGAATGTTCGGCTTCGGCTTTGTTATCAACTTTTGCAAATTCTAATTTGTCGATTTTTCGCCAATTTTTATCGCATCAAGGAACCAGCAAATCTATGTTGGGTAGTTTGAAGGTAATCAGCACGATTGCTATCCTACATCGAAAGTAAGTCCTTCCGTTTAGCACTTATTCGGGACGGCAGCAGGCCCTTGGTCATTGAAACCTCAAATTTCTCTCGTGACGTGGAATGATGTATCGTTTGTGTATTAGAAACTGCAGAAATAGGAAAGCTTTTTGAGAATATTATTTTGATCATCTTCATAAAAAAAGGTCTCTCTTGTCTAATATGTGCGGTAGGCGACTGTAGCCAGAAATAGTCCGGAATAACGAACTCAAAATCTTGAGCAATCCAACTACATTAGAGAGAAATTTCATGTTAATCATGTTGAGCCCGGTTCACAAATAAACCATAATTTTTATGACTAGTCGTACTAGACAACGATCTGAATGCACGAAGTACCAGGACACGTGAAGAAGGTGAAAGCGGCATCAAAATGTCTACAGTATACAAGTTTATGCTCTGAAAATTACATTCAAATTCTATCATGCGGCCAGCAAAACACCCTAGAACTACCAAATAACAAATTCAGACAAAGAAAAGTAACGAGTTCTGACAGTTGGGAAGTGCTATGAAGAGCAGTTTATAAACAATTTTTCTGCGGTATTCGCTGAATACGTGTTTATTTGTCACTGACTGTTTGAGTGTTCAAAAAATTCCTTACTGGGAAATCTGAAAACTTGCTTGGAGGTTATAAAAAAGGGTTGTACAGCATTTGATAGATGGTAGTCTATCACTGTCTTTAAAACATGGCAACAATCACGTAGAACGGAAAGAACGTCTAGTTTCGATCGTTCTACGAACGTTACCTTCGATGAAATTATCACATTCACTCAATTACCCTAATAAGCATAACTGCTCAATTATACTTTAGAAAATTCTATTCGAAAGAATTCCTGTGGAGACCCATTCCGCTCGCAACTAATGCAAGCTTTGATATTGTAGTTTTTTTTTCATAAAGTAATAGAAGTGCAATGAATATCTTGATAAGCGTGAGTGAACGTAGGTCGTTAAAGTCGAGCTGCGCTTGCGCCTACTTAGTTTTTAGATCAATCAGCGGCGATTCTATAAACAAGAAAACTATCCTGACTGAAGATCTTTAAGAAGTTGCAACATTCAAAAAAAATATCAAACTGGGCACGATTTCAAACTTGTCTACTCTTCTTAATGGGACCGCTGAGTGGCTTATTGTAGATTATTGGCTTTATTGTTGAGCAGATCGTCTATCGACATGTTTACCATTTATATTCCAAGTAACTATTCCATTACCACTACTTTACCTAGTCCGTGGCACAATTTTTTTCTGTGGAGGTCCCAGTACTTCTAGCATTCCGTTCATCTCTTGCTTCCGCTGGGGGATTGTTTCCCAGTCGAGCATTACTATCCGCTCGATCGCAGCCTTCAAGTCAACTATGTTCATTTCTGATCAAATACTTAAACTAACTATGCCGTATCTCACAATTCCTTGACCGCAGTATTGAAATCGATACACACATGAGCTAAAATATACTGCTTCATCAAGCTGTATTTCTGCTGATAATGGGCTTTGCTGAAATGAACGCAAGCTCACTTTACCACAATGAAATGTGAGTCATCCAAGGCTATTCAATTGCTTTCTATTGCCTTCCACTACCGTTTAAACTGCTGGCTCATGTTTCAAAGTTTCCAAAACCAGGAATTAGCGAACACGGTAGAGTATCCGACTCCTTGTCACTATGCATGATTGTCGATTTTGCAAAGAAAATCCAACTTTCTCACTTTAGTGAGGAATTTAAGCACTGATGTTGGAAAATTAGGGAGATATAACGTTTCAGGAAAGTCCTTGTTCTTTTTTGTAAGCCAAACACCAGCTTTTCTAATTCATGTTCTAGGAGTCATATGTATTATTAGAAGTCTCTTTGCACTTAAAGCTTTTCCACTCTTTAAACACAGAGGCAGCTTGATGGTTGCACTATCGCGTATATGTTTCGTAATTCTTTATTTGATCATTATTTTTAGCTGAGAAAATGGCGAAGTCATTCGCGTGGAGTTTCCTATGAAACTTGCTGTCAAAAATTCTTGTAGTCTCAAATGTGTCATTCTCTAGTAATCCGATTATCCACATTGGCGATTTCTAATTCGAAGTGCCTCAATACTTCAGGCATCTTTTTCTTTTATTTCGCAGTTAAACTCTATAGCACACTGTGAAGTGCTCCAGTCGATACGAGAATCACTCGTTTTCTAGATGCGATTATTGACGTTTCGACAAGCTCATCTTCTTCGCAATCTAGCAGTACATTGTCATAGCATATTTCAATATCCGGACTTCTACAACCTCATTGTAGTGAAATCTAGTCCAGAAATCACGGCCAAATCTTGTTTCTTAATAAGTGTGCTGCAGTCTGATCAATAATGCCTTAATTTGATTCCTTAAGTGAAGTAAGGTGATCAGTGTGTTGCCTATAGCGAATATGTTTCGTAATTCTATATTGCCTACACGCTGTGAGCAATGAAACCTGATCAGATCACAAAATTGCTCTGAGACAAGGCCGTTAACAGCGTGTCACAGACAGATATTCCTACTTTCCTATATTTTGAATTTTGAATTCATCAAAATTTCAAAGCACTTTCGCTTTGTATCTTTTGATTCATGCCCCAGAACTGTGACTACCATCTCAAAATTGCACACGTTGTTCCTTTTTGCCCTATGGGTAAATGGTGCATTTGATCAAACTTCTTACATTCTATTGAGGACGTTCACTATGGAGAAAGAGCGAGTGCCTGACTGTCACACGTGATATGTCTTCGATTCTCACACTAGTTTTCTGATATGAGTAAGGTCCTTTGCACATAGTACGTGAAGCAGAAAATGGTCGACATTACTCCATACGAAGAGTGAAATGGTAGACTCTTCGTAAATAAATAGATTTTTGATTTGGCTTTTAGATTTATGTTTTGTTACAATTAGAGAACACGACCGAATAGTGAAATTTGTTATGCTATAGTGCGCCTCTGAGAAGGGCCAAACAGCCAAAACGTCGGCCATCGCATTTAGAAATGAAGATTCCATCTCGTTCTATATTAGCCCTTCGCTACTTCGTTGTCCATCTCGATTAGTGGGATATAATAAGTGGATGTGTGAACCCACACAAATTTGGTTATTATTTGATAGAGTTATAAGATTATTCTTGCAAAATCTACGGTGAGCACCTCTACAATACTCCGCAGAGAAGTCTGAGTCATTAGCAAAATGCAATTAATAACAAATAGCATTAATATTTTCTATGTGGTTAAACTTGTAACTCAAGGTGTTAGCAACAGATTTCATGCGGATCAGATTTTATTCGGCTAACGTTTCGGCGCGCTTTATCTTTTCCGAAGCCGATGAATCAAATTTATCGCCCACTGTCCCGTCCAATTCACACTAATGAGGAACACTTCAAAAGGGCGATTCACAAAATTCGTTTTCATTGTAGAATATGAATTTCTACGCAGTGTGTAGTACCATTTTTGGTAAACAGCAGTTTATTTTGCTCTTCAATAGGACACACTGGCGCTGATTTACTACCGATAGCTCTATTGGAGTCTTTTCAATCATATTCTACTTTTTGCTGACCACAAAGCCTCTTTTATTGGCAACAGAAATCGAAATATCATTAAGAAATCACGACATAGTCATGCGAGCGCACCTCGCTATCCAGTGTGGTTGAATGAAAGTCGATCTGGTTTTAGTTTTTCTTGGTTTTGCTTTATTAACAAATACTGTTGAATAGTGATGGATTCGTTCTAGAATTCTGAAATAGTGCTAGAGCTCCCAGATTTTCATCACAGCGACATTGACCAGTAACCAGTATTTATGGATTTGAATGACCACTGATTCACTAACTCTGGTATTTGTGATTTTTCCACCTCAGATGGATGAATAATCTTTCTAACATAGAGTGGAACCAGCCAACCTCTATCCGTGCGTTCTATAACGTGCCTAACCACAGTGTCTTAATTTCCCTAGAGTTATCTATGATCATGTCAAAGCAGAGATTTCGTCCTATGCCTATATATTGACGCTTTTATATTATGGTGCATTCTTTGGAAATTGTAAGTCAAATCAACATGCACATTCCATTTAATAAGAGGATAGTCGCATGATGGTTCCAAAGTTTCCTCTTGAAGATAATAATGTTGAAATGCGAAAGAGCAGAGATGCCAACTTGTAGATGTCGATAGGCGTGTATGGGCAAAATCTTCAGATCTGGAAGTAGCGGCTCAGCAATGGGAAATCTCAAGAAGATTTTAGAAATCTTCATAAAATCAACATGAATGCGGCCGCTTGTATTGCAATGTAAGCGTTAGCAGCCTGATTTGAGCTTTTGGTTAAAAGATGACACTAATTCGTTAACTAGTCACAGTTACTTTCTATGGTAGTGATTATGTGATTCAGCACATGCCATTTATCCAATAATGCGGGTCAGAGTACGAAACTCTACTTGAATTACGTCAATTGTCGCACTCATAACAATAAATAATTACTTTTTCAACTGTCAAAGCAGTTCTGTTGACCAGAGAACATTTGCCAATAACCAGCAAATGGAAAATTTAATGTCTTTTTTAGATCAAAAGCGAGTTCGTTAACACAAGATTTATTTAGCAGTGGCGAAAGTCAGTGAATATCGCCCACTTCTCTCAAACACCTTTTCGCTTTATATGAGTCTCTTACATATTAAAGAAACCAGCCATTGAAGTTATAAAGGAAGCTGTTTCCCTTCAATTCGATCTCTGGTGTAAGTTTGTTTTCCTCAAAATATGAAATCGTGTGGCTGAGTAGAATGTGTATCAACGTGAGCTTTTCACACTCTGAAGGAAGCAAAAACGCTGAGACGTTGACCATTGCTGAGAAAATTCCATCATTATTAACCTCGTTTAGCAAACCTCCCAACGGAGCTTTGCTATCTTTTCCGGAATTACATGATAATTTAGGAACGCAGATGGTCCATGATCTTAGAGAGCAAGAGGTATCGCAGAGGATCGAAGACCTTAGACAGAAGATGGTCCAAGTGACGAGGGCGGCACCCAGCTGCCACCAAACTCAACAGTCAGTTCGATCGCCGGGCATCATCCAAACGGTCGTGTAACTTCATCCGGACCACCTCACCTCAAATCGTAATCGATTCATTATTGCTCTCTTCACACAGTCTCGTTGTCGCGTATCTAATTGCCATCATAAGGTTGTGTTCATATAATTGTTGAATGAACTCAACAGAATCGTGAGCGGAACATAGCGCTTCCGTGGCAAAGCGAACTCACTTAGGCTATGCTCGGCCCACCACCGCGGTTAAGGGATTATGTCCACATATATTCAGTAGTGATCCCAATGCTATCACACTGGATTTACCCACTGGATCCCACCGTCGGCTTGTTATGCCGGGGCAAGCATAACAACCCAAATCGACTTCGCTGTCTAGTCAAGCTCCGTCAGTTACAAAAACGCCGTTAGTCATAATAACATTCATAGTATCGTCAGATGACGATACTTCTCATCAATCAATCACTCACACTGACATAGGCATATGTTCACATGGATATGTCGCAATCATGTATATATTATTATTATATTATTATAGTAATGTATGTACATTATAGATTCTTTGGTTCTTCCACATTGTTTGGTTTTACCGCATTGTTTTGTGCCACCCCATTGTTTGGTTCCATGCTACTGTTTGGTATAGCCCATATGAACCACTGAACCTTTACAATACAGTACGAATCCACTGAACCTCCACATATAATTTAGTGCATCGGCTACAAGCTTTCGCTACAATTTTGGTGCATTGGCCGCCTTGGTTCGAACTTTGGTCTGCTAGTGACCCGGCGTCTTTGCTACGCCTCGTATTTACTCAAGAAGAAAACATTTATGCCATCTGTTTAGAGTGTTTTCCTAAGACCCACGCTTATAATCATATTCATCTTATAATTACTATTTGGGCGAACCCGTCATGTGGTCTGTCATGGGCTCTAGTACAACCTGATGCACTGTGTTTCCCTCCTTGCAGCCTCGTCTGTCGGGCAAGCCTTCGTCTTTAGGCAATTTTTTCGCCATCCATCCTCCTATAAAGAGTAGGCAACGGCGAACGATTTACACAATTGCTGTTAAGTGAAAATCACTTTATTGGAAATTTTCGACACTCGATTGCTGTTGACTGGTATTTTTGGAATATTATACCGTATACTTTTTAGTGTTTCCTTAAAATCACGCTCAAAATTAATATATCTCATAATTGGACAAAATGGGAGAGTCTCTTAACGTAACCAACCACATGACACCTTAACTCAGATTGATTTTGTACCCTGGGTATCAGCTGACACCTACCGTTAATTCGATCTAGCGACATGGGGGTGGGTTCGTGCGTCACCGTGCGCAAAGAACATAGGTCGTTCCTAAACTAGATTACACGCTGAGTGGTTTTACCTGTATCAGTTATCACTTATTAACGCCCTAGGTTTTCATTTTTCCACAGTACAAAATTATTTATGTAACGTTGCAATAAGTAATACGGTCAAGCTCTGAAGAAGGCGTATTTGCCGAAACGTCAGCTACATGCAACCAAGAAAACCCATCGACCGAAAAGAAGGACAATCGATCGGGAAGAAGGCACCAACCTCGTGAAGTCTAATCAAAAGATTAGTTCTTAAGCTATTCTTCTCATTTTCAAGTTTTACACTACCAACATGCCGAGATTCAAATAAAGTCGGTCCTTCGAGTTATCTCATAATTATTATTTGAGCCAACATGTCATGTGGTGTGCAATGGGTTCTTGTTACAAGAAAGTGACTGAACCGAAAAGCACCACGTTATAATGAAGGCACATTAAAGGCTCAAAATATGTTACCAGATTAATGATTGAGCGAGGTTTCACAAAAGAGTCGATATAAAGATATTTCAATCTTCTGTGGATGTTCTATCGTTCAATGCAACGTTTAGATCTCGTTGAACTAAATGTGGCCCTTGCAAAATAGCGGCCAGATGTGGGCTGCGGAACACTGTACTGTGATTGAACAACATCTCCATTCCGAATTTCGAGACTAATCTCTTTGGGCACTATCTCTGTAGATTTTTCAGGTGGTCATTGACCATGTATGCGTTAACACGTTGCGAACCGAATGAATGAAATTTACAATCTGATTGCCATTTTTCCGCATGCCTTGAAAATAGCATTGGCGCGCGCCGCAGCAGAAATATGAGGATTTAATACTACGCTGAGCCTCTAAAGAGACACCATTATAATTAGATGGTAGAATATCGCCGCAGAAAGTTTTGTGGAGCTATTTTGTGAAAGGGCCGGTGTCCTAAAAATCAAGATTTCGATGATAGAACCATATCGTTACCATGAGTTATTATCTCCAGGTGCTATTTAACATCTTTTACTTTATTTATGTTTTGTAGTCATTCAGTAGCCTAAAAATGTAGATTCTAAAGCTGATCGTTGTTTCTAGAATAGCCTTTGGGGCAAGTTCCGCTATCGAAAAGAAAGCAACGTTTGATTTCGGAGTGGTCAGTCCGCTGTTTTGACTTCGCAGCGGATTTAATGGTACTTACCTAGTAGCATTTAGATTGTAACAAGGCTTTATCGTTATATAAGAATAGAATATTACTGGAAGGGCTTCTACGAACGTATGTTTTTAGTGTTAGAATTCCCACATGTCCTGTTTCATCTGCTGATCAAGAAAAACACTAAATTATTTTTCTTATCCCGAGCTTGAAAGATGGTCAGTTCTCATGTACTACCCAAGAATAAATGTTGTTCACTATTCAAATATCCAGCAGTGCACTTTGCTCTTGTTACCGTGTTCATTAAAGTATGTGAACCAAATGTCATGACCATTAGCTGCTTTCACTTCCTGGAATCCATACCAACAGGCAAAACATGGAATTGGTGCTTATGTGTCACGAATTGAATGGCCATTATGCTATCCCGGGCAGCGAATTGCTTTTTATGAGTATTCCATTATTTAATGGAGAGAAGCCTCACAGTCTCGTATGAATGACGAGTGGGTCATTCTAAATTCAAATTCCTCGTGAGACATCCGACCAGATCACTCGTGTTCACTACATACTCCTTCTCGCGATTTATTCTTGAATTCATTGAATGTATACAGTATTACGAGTTTTACGCGCTAAAAATTATTTTTCTGAGAGTATACAAACCTTTACCTTAGAAGCATTTCCACTGCGTCTTCGTAATCTGTACTTGCGTACTGCGGTTGCTTTACTTTGTGTCATTTCTCCCAACTAGCTGTTCTTTTAACAGACGCAAACTGATCTACGCGTTCGTCAATACGTTCTGCCCGTATGCTTTTGAGGAATACGTAAGCTGCACTTGGAAACATGCACTCACCTTCTCTATTAGGGCATAGTGTGCTACTTTGCGTTGATTATAGATGGTCAGTCATAAAAGCGATTACATAGTGCCATGCTTTCTTGGAGTTCGTCAACGTATTTCTCTCTTACGGCGTGGATTTTACTTCAAATCCATTTCGAATAGCCACCATTTCGTGGCTATTGAAAATGGCATTTGCGGCGCCCTTCAGGACTTCCTCGTTCTGATCTCCTTCTGCGCACACGTTGAGTCCGTTGAAATTTTGACTTCTCATAAGAGCACTTTTGGCTTGGGAAAGTGTAGAAAAAAGCAGGCGAATCGCACTTTTGGAGCTATCACAACGTCACCGCTCATTTCAATAATGACAATAATGTTCTATGCATGGAAATCACGTACAGAACAAGTAACTTCGTTTATTATTAACACATTTATACATAAAAAATTTTTCATGATACCGCGCTTCTATCGCTTCACTTCGTTCAACTCTTTTTGAGTTTATCATATAATAATAATAATAATAATAATAATAATAATAATAATAACATGTGTAGACATTAACATAAGGTGAATACAATGGGTAAGACCGGAACGATGGTCCTGATGCATATGGGGAATTGATCAAACAACTGAAAAAAGCTCCAATAGGGTTTTCAAAGCAGGAGCCGGGTTGAACGGAGCGGAGAATGGAACTGGAACTGGAACAAGAACAAAAGATCCAGGAAAGAATTGTCGTTTCACACGTCTGCTAGTATCACAATCATATTCATCGTATGCCAGTGACTGTCGTTTCACACGTGGCACTTTGAAAGTAAACTCTATACATGTGAACACTCATTCAAAACTTGATTCCTTTACATTTTCTTGTATTTTCTGGGTTATTGCAATCTTAGATGTTCTCACTCACGACCACTATTCTTTGAAACAAAAGAGTTGCACATCAACCCGTCATGTTGTTTTTGATCCTTTTATGAAAATTGGTATTGCATGTTTTGGTATAGGTATGGTTCGACGCTTTCGCCTGTTTCATCAATCACATGTCTCTTACTAAAGTAGCAGAGGGGGTACATGCTACGGTCCTCATAAGGTGAAATATCACTTGTAGCACCATTTTTTTCAGTCGACGTTTTGCGATTGTTATTGTATATAAAAATTGCCTTCATCGGAGTGATTTTCTAAACCTCATTGTAGAACTTAAATTTATTCCCATATTAAATATATTTTATCAAATATAATAACAGACGTAGAACTTCGACTGAAAGGAACGGTGCAACAAGTATCATACTTTTCGCTTCGAGTGTTGCCTTAAGACTACGCTCAAATCTCAATATAGCTGATAATCATTTTTGAGCCATGCATGTCATCTTTTTATATGACAACTTATATAGCCTGATACACGTGTTTCGGCTGGAAGCCTCGTCAGTCGGGCAGAACACTTCGTCTTTGGCCAATGCTCGCGCAGTATCCCAACTACCATATAGAGTTGGCGCAGACGAACTTTTTACACATGCCATTAAGTAAAAATATCAGTAAATGAACAGTGTTTTACACTCGATTGCTCTTGCCTGATATCGTTTAATATATCGTACCTTCCTTTTCAAGTGTTTCCTAATGTGGTAGTATGCCCTTTATGTCAAACTGTGAGAAACTTCGTGGAGAAAAATGCGCTTTGGCCTTTGTTGTATCAACACAAATAACAAAGTAATAAAATTTAAAAAAAGCGTATAAGCAGAAAAATTCTCATGCAACACAGGGAAGAAAGCGACTTCCAAGCTAATTTGAAAATAAAGTGAGGAGGGGCGGGGTGAGGTCTCGGCTGAGTGGTCATTGATGCACGCTACCAGGAAGCAATGTAGCAAGTTTGACCTCTCCTCAACATTCTACCTCTATCACCTGGGAACGCCCAAGTCCAGGAATCCTCAGGACTGCAAGAAAATCTGCTCGACCAGTATTCTACCACGCTCATGTGGAAGACGCGGTTCTCAAATAGCAGTCCAAAGAACACGTTTTGAAGAGCTTTGGGGAGAAAAGCAACAGATTTAAACGCCAAAGCAAAATTCGTTGCCTTCTAAGCACTGAGTTACTTGACGTGAAGATTTCTCCATAATCCAGAAAGACTCCAAGAACTGATCACGCCCTATAGTAGAACAAACTTCGGTATGACGAGGAGGGTGCTCTTCCTTAACCTTGATCCCAGCACTGGGAAGCGCCTCGCTTGTTCCTCTGGCAACTTTTCTCACGGAAGAAAAGTATACAAGCATGTTTTGAGCACTTTGTAAATCATGTGAACAAATGAATCTATTTGTATGCATTTGTTAAGCCTTATGGGTTTAGATTTCCTGAACTTTTGAACTTGTTTCTGATAAAAAATTAAAATGGCCCCATGTGATTTAAAAGTTACTTCAAAGACCCATTTCTGACGCTATAAAATAAAGGATGAGAGGGCCCTTTTTTGAGCTATATGTAACAAAGAGCGCATGTGGCGCAGTGCTTAGAGGTGCTCTGCGTCGCAAACGAGATCAATGGTCCGATCTCGCGCTCTTGGCTTACCAAGGCATCCTCCGGGGTTAGTGAATTGATACCAGACTGGTCTCAGACTTGTCTGGAAGGACAAGCAGCAATGACTCGGTTCAGGGTAAGGCCACCGCGAGTCATTGTAAAGGCTAGTTATGCATTCAATCATCTCAAATAAAGTTAAAAATTGAAGGCGAATGCATGGCGCATCCCTCAGGGATTGATCAACGTCGAGAGCTTTATCCTTATCCTTTTATATCAACAAGATTACTTGCTTTTGAAAACCACTTTCATTTTAATTCACAAATGAATATTCAAAAGTTTTATTCCATTTATGAACTTACATGAAGTTACAATATTTTACTTATAAATACGATAAGAATATCGATATTAGTTGTTATTCTTTGGTCTTCGCTTTGATGGCATATGGTATTCGGAAAGAAATGATCGACGAAGGGGCGTTGATTAATGATGCTGGAGCAATAACTAATGAAAGATGCTTGATTACACTGGAACGCGAGATTGAAACACCGATGGTGGCCGCGTTGTGGAATTTTGGTAGCCGTTGATTATGTAGACCAGATTTTTGTGTTATGGAAGCACATCAAGCATTCAAAGGCTTAGTTTGAAAACAACTATTTGTTGAGTTCTCTACAATCAGTTCAATAGCATAACAATCACAGAATTGCAGTACTGCGTGAATTTTTTATATCTCTTTTTTAAGAAATTTGAATATTTTTGAAACTACTGCCACAATAACACATATCTCCAGTGATGTAGAGTGATGTGCAAAACTTTCGCATCAGGCGGGACTCGCGCTCACATTCACTCTGTGCGAGAGTGCGTGCTCTCACTCGTTGTAATACTAAAGCCGGCCTTGACATCACTCTTTATACATCATCACATAAAAAAATTGCCTACCTCCTGGCGTAGTATAGAAGTGCTGTCCTTGGTAGTGTCGGGCCAAGTGACCCACAACGAAACGACTATCAATGGGCAAAAAATATCTGCTAACGCGATGGCGGTTTCTAGAGAAAATTTTCATAATCTGAAAAATTCTACAATTCATTATGCAAACTACGGGGCAAGTAAAGACTCATAGGCACCGAACAAGTGTGAACTCATAGGTGAGGTTTTTCCGGAGTTTAATTCTTTAGAACAACCAATTATGTAGAATTGTGGTTGTCCTAAAACTTTTTTCCATAGGAGTGATTAAAGCATTATGGGTGTTAACCCTCCGCATTGTTTCACTCATTGCACAATGACTCACGTTCTTACTCACTGATTTGTTGAATAGTGATCAGACCTGGTTTCACCTACAATCAGCATACCCATGTTAGGCTGTTGCTTTGTGTTCATCACAGTCATTGTAGGGCTATCTTGCATTGGAGGCAAGGTGCGTCTTCCGATTAGCACTCTTTGAAAACGACACAATTTTCTTCAACGAAAAAAAACTACAGCATTGTGAAATAATGTATTCCGACACTTGCTTTTCGTTACTAAATGTGATTGTAGGTATTATGTAGACACAGAACACTGTTCTTGATCAAGTTACCAACCAAAGACAGAAGTGACTGCTATCTCTTTAAAACCTTAGTTTAGTGTATCTCGAACTACACTATTTTTGTTGAAATCCATTCCATCGATTGTTTTTCAACCTCACTATAAACATTCAATATAATCTGTGAGGACCCACTTCTCTTGCGCATGATAGAAAAATGGGAGTGTTGTTGGTGCTCGCTCGAGTCACTCGACGATCAGCTGGACGGCAGGTGATACAGGATAGAGGTGAGATAGTCTGTGAAAATAGTAAAGGCCTTACCGAGGTTGTTACGTAAGAGGCATACGTACAAATTCACTACCAGCTGTAATCCATAGACTGAGAAAATTGTAATAATACAATATCATCCGCTATAATCATAAACAACGTCTCCCCATCCCGCTATAAAGTAGGATTCAGTGTGGGGTGTGGCCTATAATGAAACGGGCGACACAACCAAAGCGTACGTATGGCTCAAACGTAAAAGCCTTAGTAAGGCTTTGAACATTCTCATAGACTTTGTTATAAGATATGTTAACTGCTCATGATCAAAAATATTCTAGCATACATACTTCAAGACTCAATTAATCCCAACTACCCTTTACCAGAAATCCACAAAGTAGTCATATCCAGTTCAAATCAGACGAGCTGGAACGAAATGTTGAGACTTATACAAGCGACGGAAAAAGGTTATCTCACATTTGAAGCATCTAAGCAAGGTTATATTCTAGAAATCGCATCAAAGACTAGCCCTTACCGGGAAAAATTGTGCAGAAATTTTTAATAGAAAAATCAAGATTAATGAGGCAAGGTGTTCTGAAAAATGGGAATGCGCAGTGAAGACTTGTTTATATAGGTTTCTTTCTGGTATTCGACTATATCATGTAGGTTCTTTGATAGTTATTATTCTAAAAGACAGTTCTTCAGTAGAAAATGCGGTAGCCCGACAATGTGACCGAAGAAAGTAAAAGAAAAGGAAATTGTGACACAATTGATAGATGGCAATCCATCGTCGTCATTGAAACGTAGCAATAAACACATGCCGCAGAAATATCGTCCAGTTTTCACTGTTGTCACGAGAGACACCTCGGAAAAACTTCTCATATCCACTGAATCATCATCCGGGGAATTTATTTCGAGAGATTGAATCGATCGTATGTGAAATTTGCACTTCACAATCAACATCAAAAAATAGGGCTCATTTATTCCGAACACAACAAAAGGGCACGTTACTAACATATTTTCTTTTTTTCCTCTCATAAAGTTATAGAAGTGCAACTCATATTTTGGTAGAGCTTGGTAGAAGGTCCTTGAGATAAAGTCAATTTCCTCATGGTTCTTGATTCGATCCATGGCTAATTTATAATCAGTCTGGTTTTTGTAGCTGGCGAAATTGAAATAGTTGCAATGTCCAACCCTAGCCACAAACTCACGTTTATTGGCCGGATTTTTCGATTCGTTGTAATGAGGCGGTATAAATTCGACTTCGTTGCCCAATAGTTTTATAGCAATCAAGTTGTTAAGCAATTTATTTAGCTCTTCCACGGCTAACAAACCTGCGATTATTCGCATTCAAATTACTGCACAAACTTTTTGTAGCACACTATTTTTTTTTGAGGACAATATTTGAGTTTACAATGTTCTAATGTTTTTTCGAACGAAACGATTAAAAAACCAGGAGATAGTAAAATAAACAGGGCAGTGCATCCGTGTCCGCTGTCAACGATCGTTGTTGTGAGCGTTATTTTTGAAATTTCAACCTCATTTATAGTGATGACTTTCTCCGCTTATGTTCATGTTGAGAATTTCACGAAGACTGACATTCTAGAAAGAATGTGTATATTCTTGATTTCTGCTTACGAGTTCAGACACGCAAGTAGTGTGTTCATGACACTATCGCCAGCTCGTCTCATGATTCTTTGCCTACTCGTTGTTTATACCTAAAAAATTCAAGAACGGTCATATCATTCTCAAAAGTTTTCCGCCTTCTAGCTATCTTCCTCGTTATTTTTTACTGAAGATTTTTTGATAGTTTTCAAAGCAAAAGCACTATGCCTTCACGCTTTATTTCTTTCTTTTTATTTGATATGAATCACCATCACATATGGAACGCCGGACGTGACGAAGATAACATCGTTGTAATACTAGAGATCGCAGGTCTTAATTTGTAAACGTCGGTAGGCTTGGATGTGCAAATTCTTCAGATTTTAAAATTATTAAGCATGAGTGGTTCAAATTTTGTGAGCTCTCAAAGAAAAGTCCAAAATTTTCTAAGCTTCATGTAAATGAGCTCGCATGCATTGGACTGACATCAAAGACGGTACATCGGTCCGTTTTGAGTGTCTTCTAGCAAATGACTAATTCGCTGACTGATGAAACAGTGGTGTACGATGAGAAAGGAATCCGTAAATCAGCGAATGATGTTTTGCTCAATGAAAAAGTGTTCTAATACGGCGTTCCACATAACTTTGATTGCCAAACCGATCATTATAAACGATCACTTTTTCTAACCTTAGAAATGTTGCAATGACCAAAGAACAATGTTTTTTGACTTCAAAGGAAACGAGGGTCTCAACTTAAATTTGCTCAGCTATAGCTAGCATTTTGACGAGTTAGGAATTATTCAGAATTCTAAAAGGCCACTGATTCACAATATTCTTAGCCAAGTATCCCACCACTCTGATTGACTCCTCTCTGGATTCGAAAATTTCGCTTGTCATATACACTTTCAGATATTTAAATACAGAATCATGACAGTGCTGAAAAGAATATGACAAAGGACTCTTTAGGTTATACGCAAATTATAGTCATTATGAGTCTTCTACTTAATAATGTAGACAATACACAGGTCATCAAGTAGACTATTTTCCATGCGATTAAATCTTAGGTGTTAAGTCTTTTCTGCTTAGTTTAGCTTACTACGTCGAGAAAGAAGTTTCTTAACACAAGCAAAATTCACATTTATGTTTGTTACCAGCAGTTTCGGCTATTGTGGATCATGGGGATAACTCAGTTTTATTCCCATAAGAACTCCCACGGTACAAGGCCTCTCCAAGGAACCGGAAAAATCTGCCGCAAAACTTTTGACTTGTTCACCTGAATAAAGAATTTGTTGTATGAGGACAGTTTTTCCAGTCAAGACACTGTTATTAACGCATTCGGGACCGCATCCTCACGGCGCCATCCTCGCTCCGTACCGCACGCGAAGGCTCGGCGGCGAGCAAGCCGCAGTGGCGAATACCTCGCACTGCCGTCCATCGGGAAGAATGTTGCTGTTTTGATCCTCTAACACGACGCTTCAGTGTAGCTTTTTAACGTTAATTTTCTTTATTAATTAGTAAGGTTCTTCTATAACGTATTTATTGAAGCGAAGAACGCTCAGTTGTCTAACATTTCACTACTCTTTGATACAAAATGTACATCTAGAGGGTGACTCTTGTTACCCTTTTGTTCTATGTATCTTTGCAGTAAGATTATGAGGAAACGAGCTCGCAATTATTTCAAGGGCCCTTGTCCTTAAGAGTCAACATGAATTACCAATTTTTTCGTTTTTACGAGTCTCTCTTGACGATTTGACATGAGGCTTTGAAACGTAGTTTTGATTTTCAACACCAAGTATCTATGGTTGTCATTTCTCGCTCCATTATTTTATTTTTTCCGTGTTTCTCAGTCACTTTTACAACTGTTTTTTCTTTCTTCATGTATATTTTAATCACTGGGAGCAAATTGGCGCAGTGGTTAGAAGCATTCCGCGTCGCACACAAGGTCTATGTGTTCGATCTCGCCTTCATGGCTCACCAAGCCATCCATCCCTCCGTGGTCGGTAAATGGTACCTGACTGGTCTCAGGCTTGTCTGGGAGGGTAAGCTGCACTGACTCGGTACAAGGGAAGGCCCACCGCAAGTTATTGTAAACAGATATGCATTGAGTTACCTCAAACGAAGCTAGAAAGCTTTTATCCTTTTTCATTCTAATCATTAGTTCTTTAATATATTTTTCATATTGATTTTTTTCTACAATTAATTGGCGCAAACTATCGGGAATAATAAGTCCTTTGATAGATTTATTTTCGGAAATTTTGATGCTAGAAGAGAAATAGTCAGCGAGAATGAAGACAGGATCGAAAAAAAAAGAATAAGATGGAAGTCGTCAGAAGGAATACTGCTTGCAAAGCAGTTAGTATGTGACACAAAAAATTCCGAACGAAGCATATCCAGGCATAACTGACAAGTTATCCAGGATCCAATCAAGGACTGCAAGCTACTTTTCGATAAGCTTGAGTTTGAAATCTGAGCTTAATTGCCATCAAATTCCCAAGCAAAAAGATCTTTCTATATCTCCATTTCCACTAGCTAGTTGGCCGAGTGAAAAGTGAAGTGAGTGCTTGGGCTTGATGAAAATTTTGAAGACATTCAGCATATCAGACGAATGATAGCCGCCAAAAATTTTTTGAATGAGGATCTGTTTGGTTAAAACATAGAAGCAGCTGTTGAATAAAACACAAAAAACAACCGTTTCAAAGAAATGTTGCCGAAGACATGTGTGAATTTTGTTGCACACTCGCCTCAATAAGCAAAAGATGCTGTTTCTGAACTTTCGATACCTGCTAGGATATGCTACAATACTCAAATCATCGTTGCCTCCAGCAACGATCAGGAGACAAAGAAATGAATGAACAGTATAGTTAGGCTCACACTACTCAACGTAACGGGGCCGTTCGGATCTCGAAATATTTAATAGTACTATTTTCCCTTTTTATCGTGCAAATTGAAATAATTTAGAGCAGTTTTATGAAGTAGCTGCCAATCGTTCTGGCCTGCGTGATATGCACTGCGGTAGATTTG
>JAHQIW010006567.1:0-26388 GCA_019055375.1 Parelaphostrongylus tenuis
TCACGAAAAATCTCATTATGATAATGAATATGCACCAAAGGTTGTTCTTTTTGCCCACTTTGTCAGGGTTTTCTTACATTTATTTAGTCATTAAACACGCTTTTTGTTGACTAGTTCATTGATTTCACAAGGCAAAGGTTTATAACAATCACATAAGTGCGTCGTCCCACCAAAACACTCCACTACTGTTCGTTTTCAGGATACAGTGGCAGCTGCCGAGAAAAAGTGCGATCGAAGCGGACTCGATGCTAAAGCTCTGACGACTCGTTCGCCACGCTTTGTGCCACATGTTTCTCGACCAATTCGCCATAATGATGTTTGTTGGTCTGTAGCCCCTTCTTTAGGAAAATTGGATGGAAAAAATGGTTTCTTTCGGTTAACCGGCAGTAAATGAGAAAGGAAAATTTGTGAGGGGCAAAAACCTTTCATTGGTGGTTAGGACTATTCCAAAGGCCTATATTTCAATAGGCTGCAGTATCTGCTTGTTTTGAAATGCTTTTTATAACGACTTACTATTACAGATAGAATTATGCTTCACACGCGCCACGCTCCTCCATTATCAGCACGCTTATGTTTCGCCGATAAAGGTTTTGAAAATCACCATTTGTTTTTTAACATGAATTTTAGAGAGCCCAAAACCATAGTTTCTCAAAGCTTCTTTACGGTGCTGTATAGGGAAATGAAGTTATGTTTCACAACGCGTCGAGCATTGTTGTGTGTGGATTTCATTATTTTCTGTTCCATAGAGGTTTTCAGGTGCTGTACTGAAATTATATTAAAATGCTTTGTTCTATAGTTCAGCAGAATAGGGGTTTCAGTTTCACTATAAGTGGCTAAATAAACCAGCTCAATAAATCTAGACCTGAGCATTTCAAACCTGAGCACGAGAAGTTTATGAACGTGTAAGAATTAAAATCTTGACTATCAGATTCATATATACACAATTTTTTTGTCAAAGTGAGAAAAATCCTGATTCGTTAACAAAAATTGCGCAACATATTGTGTATCGCGTCGGCGCAATCAGCTGATCGCGTAACAACCCGCCGCTACTTATACATTAGCCAACCAGCACTGTGCGGCGTTTATAGAGCTCATTGCTCTACTATAATGGAGCGAAACGGTCTTTTTAGACAATAAGCACATTCCCAAGACCGACTGTCTATTACCTCGGGCATGCTTCAATTAATTCTAGTTTTCTTCTTGAGGCGAAACACGAGGTGCTACATTAACCTTTATTCAAGAGCAGACGTTTCGACAGTTCGCCTTTTTCGGAGCCTGGAGATGTCAAGTTTTTTGCAATGCTATCAGTCAAGCACCTCCATTACTCATTTAAAAAAATCACTAGACCTATATATCATCGCGTTATGCACAGAATCAACTTTAAACACTTAAAACAGGCTCACCCGCTTTTTGTATGTGTCCCATTGGATGACTCGAGTGGAGATCACCGGAAGACGATCACATAGGCTTGCAATGCACCCCACCCATCAAAACAACAGCCTTATATACTGACTCATACCACGGGTGATCACGAGGCGCTCACTACTCTCCCTGTGGTTATAGTTGAATTGGAGGTGTTAATCCAAAACGCTTACAAAATCTTTCGAGCTGATGTTTATGTTCCTGAGCAAGAACGGTGACTTCGATCTCAAAATCCACTCCCGCGTGTTGCTGTGCTCTGCGTCTCCCTAGCGAGGTGTTTCGTCTATTACGAGGTTGTGAGCTAGGTGTCTCTATGCACGCATAGAGTGGCCTACCCGTTTCGTCAACATATTTTATGGCTACAACGGTTTGCAAGAGATTAGGTAGACTGTACCTACGCTCGTGCAATCAACAAACAATTTATGGCTGTACTAGTCTCATTTAAAGGAAGGATAAACGAAGTTTTTCTTTCATTCGAATTTTCGTTTGGAGGCGTGCTGTTTCCTCAAAACCTAAGCCGAGGGATCACAAGCTTGTATCCATTAGAAGTGGCTAGTTCTCTAGCCAGTTTTCACGGATTCTACTCACTGCTCCTTCTCGGTACACGCATTGGTTGCTATTCGAAGCAAGTTCTTTATTAACGCCTGTTTCGTATATGGGGAATATGAGGAGAGATAGTGAATCAGGATATTCTTATTACTCGGTTTTCGGTGCCACTTTGTTATGCAGCAAATTTGGGATAAGTTTACTTGCACGTTCAAGAAAGGGAGCCAACTATCTTTGGGTATCTCACTGGTGAATGTTGTATCTTCTGACTGTTCACTCAACAATCTAAAATAAGTATCCAATTCTTCTTGAAAGGAACAGATGCCTAACAATCATTTATAAACCTCAGTAGAGTAGTGGCCGGAGATCCATTACTGGTGCTTCCACTTTCGACATAAAGGCAATAGTCAGGCTAGGTGCAGTCGCTGCTCCATTGCCACCCTCTCGTTTGAGCAAAGTATGTCCCGGACCACCTAAAGATTGAGCAGTCCAGGCACTCCTTTAAAAATCCATCAGCTGCTGAATCGATAAGCCATACATGCTTACAGCTCCTTGGTGTTGTATGAGAAGCTCGGTATGGCTTGCAATGCAGAGTCATTTGACACATTAGTAAGAGAGCAGTGACGTCGAATGACTCCATTGCGTACGCGTTTGTTCGGAATGGCGTTACGTAAACGGTTGAAGAACATCTGAGTGTTCTTCAGATAAGCTGGAATGTGTCCTAGCAACTGTGATGCTATAAATTCAAAACCATGCTACCCTATACGTATTAAACAACTGATGATGCGTCCAACTTCGAATGAAGATGATCGACAGAGGTTAGATCATCAGTGAATACTAGCTTATGTGTTTTCATAGGTAGGTATAAAACAGGACATGCTCATGAATGGATTTTATTTGAGAAATGGTTAATGGTCTTAAACCTGCTGCTTTTGTCGTATGGACCAACTCATTGTTTGATTTGCAGTTTTGCCTTTAGAATTCCTTTACAGAGGATGCGGTAAAGCGAAGCATCTTCGAAATGCTTATTCGTTATTGCGATACCTAACTGTCGAGGAATTACCACAAACTGTCCATCCTTATCACTAACTGGTAATTTTTACCTTTCTTCTCTTATCAACTCTCGAGTCTCTTTCATGCCACGCTTTTGTACTTCGGTGAGGTTCAAGTGAAACCTATTTGCACGACAGTGAAGAAGGGTTTCAAAAGTTTCGTCCGTAAATTGTCGGAATTTGCTATCACCCTACTCATTGGAGTCTTGTTGCCTAGAGAACGGCTGAGGAAATGGTGGTATTGGCACAACCTCTACTTGCTGTTCATTCCTCTCAGTCTCTTCAGCTCTGGCCTTTTTACGGAGTTGATTTTGCAATTCATGTGAGCCACATGCAACCTTACACAAGGACACCTTAAAGATGGGGTAAGATGGTGAACCCAATTTCTTGCAAGGCGTATAGCGATATAAATATCACCTGTATCACCTGTCGTCCCGTTGATCGTCGAGTGATTCGAGCGGGTACCAGCAACTCTTCCATTTTTCCCTATCGCGTGCAAGAGTAGCCCAGTGGGTCCTCCTCGCTCTAGGGATTCGCTGAGCATCACATCTTTCTTCTATCGCTTTCGTGAAGAAATCAGACCAGCGGGTCAGTGGTCTTCCTTTAGATGCGCTTGATATCCCGAGGAATCCAGTCGGTAACGGCTCTCGTCCATCGGTTGTCGTTGAAGCGCATCACGTGTCCAGCCCACCTTATTTTCGATATCTTGGCGTGAAGGACGGCTTCTCCGATTTTCGATCGTTGACGTAGGTCGGAACTTCGGATCCTTTCTCTCATTTGCGAGATACGGGATACTCCTAGCATCGTCCTTTCGACTGCGCGTTCGATAACGCCAAGTGATCTTTCATCCTGCTTACGTAGCGACCACGTTTCTGCTGCATACGTTAGGGCAGGGATAATTGTCGAGTCGAAGAGGTGGGCACGGAGTCGGATGTTCTTTGTCCTCTCTCACTACATCTTCGATGCTCTTGAACGTTCCTCAAGCCGCTCGTTTCCTCCTGCTCAACTCTGGAGCTAGGTCGTTCATCATGTTGATTTCACGACCTAGATAGACGTAACTGGAGCATTCGGAGATTGTCGTTCCGTTGAGCATGAATGGGGCATTCGAAACCCATCCGTTCCTCATGGACATCGTTTTCGTTAGATTCAGTTGAAGACCAATCTTTCCACAGGCGTTATCGAAATCGGTCAACATTCGTTCCGCTTGGCTGATGTTTGGTGTATATGAGAACGATATTCGTCAGCAAAGCGAAGATGGTTTAATTGTCGACCGTCAATTTCCACTGCCATATCGTCCCATTCTAATGCTCGCATGACGTTTTGTGGGGTGGCAGTGAATAGTTTTGGCGAAATTGTATCGCCTTGTCGAACCCTCTTCTTACGTCTATGGTGATATTGTTGTAGAATGGAGATATTTTGGTCGTGGAAATTTTATGAAGCTCACGAAGGATCATTATGTATCGAGTAGGGACGCCCTGGTTATCCAGAGCCTCTATAACCGCTTCTGTTTCCACTGAATCAAAGGCTTTCTTCAGATCGATGAAAGTGAGACAGAGTGGTTGTTTGTACTCTCGTGAAACTTCAATGAGTCTTGTAATCGTGTGGATGTGGTCTATGGTACTAAATCCTTTTCGGAACCCTGCTTGTTCGCATGGCTGTCCTTCGTCCAGTGTTCTGTCAATCCTTTTAGGATGACTCAAGTAAAGAGTTTATAGACAACGGACAGCAAGCAGATTGGGAGATAATTACCTATGTCGTGAAGGCTTCCCTTTATGAAAAGCAATACGGTCTTGCTGGTTTTCCATTGAATAGGGACCTTGCATTTTGACAGGTAGCGAGTGAAGAGCCGAGCCAGGGTGTTGATAGACTGGCGCAGTTCTTCAGGTGTTCTGGTCTAATCCTGTCTGGACCGGGTGTTGTTCTGTTCTTCACCGACGATATAGCATGTCGGATTTCGGAAGGGAGGACTGGTGGAACGACATATCGTCCTCTTTCAATTTGTATGACGGTAAGAGGACATGGCTAGCGAAGAGATCCGAGTAGTATTGGTGGATGATTTCTCCATAGCCCCTCTCGAAGCTGTAAGTGTCCCGTCAGGTATCGGTTTGCAATCATCTTGGTCTTATAGTTGGCAAAGCCTGCTGGGCTTTGCGATTGCTCTTCACAGATTCTGCAGCGTCTGCCATAACTGCTGCTCTTCTCTCTTCGAGGTCTTCTTTTATCGCTTCTCTGCAGCGTTTCGCAAGTTCGGACGTATGGTTTCGGTTACCTGCAGCTCGTGCGATTCCACGTTGACATATCAGCTCGAGTTTCTGCGGAGACAAGCGCCTCTTCGTGACTTTAGAACTCTCGGCTTTCTTACCGCTAACATGAAGATATCCAACGAGTCGATCGTACTCTTCGTCGATGTTGTCGCCAATGGTATCTTCCCAAGAGCCGACTAATGATTAGAATGCATCCCAGTTTATGGTAGTTCTGGGACTTCGTTGTTTGAAATTAGCAGCTTTTTTCTGCTCTCGTCGAAAAGGGAACGTTGCACGAAGGAGGCGATGGTCCGATCCCGTGCAGAACTTATAAACAACAGCTACATCGGTCAGGCAAAACCTTTGATTTACTAAGATATGGTCTATTTCGTTATGGTACTCTCCATTGGGGACTCCCACGTCTATCACTGAGAAAGAGGCTTTTGGAATTGCGAGTTATCATGGAATGGTTTGAGTCGTCATGATACTCAGACAGCCTCTCACCCTGTTCATTCCATTCTAGTCCGTGGGTCCCTATGTCACGTTCTTCAGACGCTCTTCTAGGTCCAATTTTGCGTCAGAATTTTCGACAATGACCTTAAGAATGTATGATCTTCTCTGAAGAGTTTTTCGAAGGTCCATATAGAACGTTTCGACTTCGCCTTTGTCATAGGTTGATGTTGGTGCGTAAGCAACGATGAATAAAGCCGGTATAGAGCCACGTTATTTCAACCGTAATCTTCCGATACGGGTTGTTAGTTATTCAAACGAATTAATGTTCTCGGTCAAGTTCGATTTGACGAGAACGCCAACGCCGCCGACACCTCTGCGATCACATGTTCCAAGGATCAGTTCTTCTCCTGTGTCATAAACAACGTGAAAGGGATGGCGCCTTCTCGTCTCAGTCAAGCCAGCGACGTCGTACCTTATTCTTCTTGCTGGTATCAATAGATCTTCTGCAGTGGATTCGTGAGCAAGGGTTCTTGCGTTGTAGGTACAGATCGTCATTTTAGTCCGTTTCGATCTTGGCATCCTAGTTCGACTCTGATATTTTAGCAGCCTCTCCGTACTCGTCCTACCTGTCGCCGCCGTACCAGGGGCTTTTTCGGGGTCGGAGGAATGAGGCCCATATTTGTTGCGTTTTTGGCATTTCGATACTTAACGTATAGCTTGCCAGGCTCTAAACATGGGGGCTAGCTGCTCACGAGTAGCTTACCAGTCTCTCTCGGAGGAGCGGGAGGAGCTTATTTGTTGGAGGCGACTCCTAACCGCCTCCCATGCACTTCCCATCCGCTTGATTGCAGACTTTTGGCCGACTTGGTTCGTAGAAATAGAGTTTTCGTTAAGTCGGCGCTGCAAAAGCAGGGGTGCTCTCCCCTGAATCCACCTGCGTCTCTGGGAAGCACACGGCCGCCTTTGGTTTGCGTTTAATCCCCTATCCACCACCTGGAGACGCGCCACGTGCCCTCTCGACTAACCGGGCGAAATCCCTCAAAGACAGAGGTCCGTGGAGCGATATATATCGCTACACGCCTTGCAAGAGATTGGGTAGACTGTGCCTACGTCCATGCAATCACCGTCTCTGCCGATGAGACATATTTGAGAAAACATACGGATACCGCTTACGAAGATCAAGAGAGTCACATTAGAGCAAATGATCCACCAAGAAATCTAAGTGTCACTGTGTCAAGAGGCATAACTCTCCCTGATGGTGCGCGCTCGCTATCAGAATTTGGTGCAAGCTTCTCACCATTCAACCCATTTCTAAGGTATTCATGAGCATGGCTGCATATATCTTACACGAACTGCAAATTTAACTCCGTAAAAGGCCAGGAATGAACAGCAAATAGAGGTTGTGCCAATACCACCATTTCCTCAGCCGTTCTATAGACAACAAGACCCCAATGAGGAGATTGATAGGAAATTTCGGAAACTAGCGGTTGAGACTTTTAAAACACTCATTCATTATCGTACAAAAAGATTTCAATCGTACCTCACCGAGCTGCAAAAGCGTGGAATGAAAGAGGTTCGAGAGTTGATAAGAGAAGGAAGGATAACGCTTTCAGTTAATGATAAGGGTGGAGAATTTGTTGTGATTCTTCGACATTTAGATATCGCAATAACGAATAAGTATCTCGAAGATGCTTCGCTTTAACCGACCATCTTCTGCAAAGGAATTTAAAAGGCAGAACGGCAAATCAAACAATGAGTGAGTCCATACGGGAAAAGCAGCAGGTTTGAAACCATCTATCATTTCTCAGTTGGAAACCCAATTACCACCATGTTTTGCTTATACATGCCTATAAAAACACATAAGTTAGTATCCACTGATGATTTAATGTCTAACGATCCATCTACATTCAAAGTTAGACCCATCATCAGCTGTGTGGCTCACCGACGGATAACATAACATGATTTTTAACTTCAATAACATCCCAGTTTCTAGCACACATTCCAGTCCATTTGGCGGACACTCAGATGTTCCTGGACCGTCTGCGCAACGCGCCCTCGAGCAACGCGTACCTAATGGACTTATTCAACGTCACTGCTCTATATACCAACGTGTCGAATGACTCCACATTGCAAGTCACGCATGAGCTTCTTATACAACACCAGGGAGCTGTAAACATGTATGGCTTGTCAGTTGAAAAGTTCATGGGCCTATTAAAAATTGTCTGAACTGCTTAATCTTCAGATGGCCCGGGAAATATTATGCTCACATGAGAGGGTTGGCAATGGGGCACCTAATGGCACGTAGCCTGGCTATTGCCTTTATGTCGAAAGTGGAAGCACCAGTGGTGGATCTCCGGTCATTACTCTACTGTAGGTATATATGATTGTTTGGTTATCTGTTCCACTCAAAAGGAGCTAGACAATCAATTTAGATTGCTGGATGAACAATCAGAATATTTGAAATTCACCCGTGTGATACTAAAAGATAATTGGCTCCCTTTCTTGAACGTGAAAGTAAACTTAACCAAGAGCGGCTACATAACAAAGTGGTACCGGAAGCGAAATAATAAGAATATCCTGATTCACTATCTCTCCTCTCATCCCTCACAAACAAAAAAGGCGTTAGTAAAAACATGTTTTGAACTGCAGCCAATGTATGTATCGGGAGGAGCAGAGAGTAGAATCCGTGAGACTGGCTCGGGATATAGCTGCTTCTAATGGACACGAATTTGTATCCCGTCGGCTTAGGTTAGAGGATAGAGTACGCCTTCATACGAAAACTCGAATGAAAGGAAAATCTCGTTTATCTTCTCGTTATTTTTAAATGAGATTAGTAGAGCTATAAAACGCTGTGTAAAAAAGCAGGTTTAGAGACATCAGTGGCTCTCATTGAAACACCACCCAATACTCTAAGGCGCCTATAAATTCGCAATTGCTTATACGGCCGTCTCTGCATAATGAAAGATTGTGAAATATGTCTTAACGGCAGAGATGGTGATTGCACGAGCGTAGGTACAGTCTACCTACTCTATCGCAAAGTCTGCAGCTATAAATATACTGGAGAAAAGGGTAGGCCGCTCCATGCCCGCATAGAAGAACACCTAGCCGATAGCGTTATAAGAGACGTAGCACCCCGCTAAAGACGCATAGAGCACGGAAACACAACGGAGTGAATTTTGAGATCATAGTCGCCATTTCAGCGCAAGAACATAAAACATCAGAGCGAAAGATTTTGGAAGCCTTTCTTATTAACACGACTAATCCAACTATAAACCGCTGAGAGGAATGCCTCGTTATCACTCGTGATATGAGTCAGTATATAAGACTGTTGTTTTGATGGGTAGGGTGCATTACGAGCCTATGTGATCATCTTCCGATGATCTCCACTTGAATCTTTTAGTGGAACACATACAGAAAGCGGTGAGTATGTTTAAAGTTGATCTTGTGCATGATTCGACTGAAATCTAGGTCTGGTGCTTTTTTCTAAGAAAGTAGTAGAGGTGTTTGACTGATAAGATTGCAAAAAAACTTGAACTTTCGAGGCTCTAAGGAATTCGAACTGCCGGAACGTCAGCTGTTGATTGAAGATTAATGTAACACCTAATGTTTCGTTTGAAAAAGAAAATTTAGAATAAGCACGATGTTAGTATGGGCGGAAGTTACGTTGTCGAATGGTTATACTTGCGATTCAAGAAAAGAGCTCTGCTTTGCGAGAAATGCACGTATGTGTAGCACAAGTATTTTCTTCTTGCTACAGAGCTGGTAAAGTGACGATCTAAGAGTCAAACACATTTTTGAATCTTTTGACATTTCAGCTACTGAATGAATACTAGCAGTACCACCTGTATCACCTGTCGTCCTGTGATCGTCGAGTGACTCGAGCGGGTACCAGCAACGCTTCCGTTTTTCCCTATCGCGTGCAAGAGTAGCCAGTGAGTCGTCCTTGCTTTAGGGATTTGCTGAGGATCATATCTTTCTTTTACGACTTTCGTGAAGGAATCGGGCTAACGGGCCGATGGTCCTTTCTCAAAGCGCGATATTCCTAGGAATCCAGTCGGTGACCCCTCTAGTCCATCGGTTGTCGTTGAAGCGCATCACGTGTCCGGCCCACCTTATTTCGTTATCCTGGCGTGGAGAGAGGCGTCTTTGATTTTTATGTTTGACGTAGATCGTAACTTTGGATCCTTTCTCTCATCTGCGAGATACGGGATACTCCCAACATCGACCTTTCGGCCGCGCTCTTCAATAACGCCAAGTGATCTTTCATCCTGCTTACTTAGCGACCGGGTTTCTGCTGCATATGTTGAGGAAGGGATGTCAAGTCGAAAAGGTGGACACGCAGTCGGATGTTCTTTGTCCTCTTCACTACATCTTCGATGCTCTTGAGCGTTCTCTAAGCCGCTCATTTCATATTGCTCAACACTGGAACTAGATCGTTCATCATGTTGATTTCACGACCTAGATATACGTAACTGGAGCATCCGGGGATTTTCGTTCTATTGAGCGTGAATGGGGCATTTAAAACCCATTCGTTCCTCATTAACACTGTTTTCGCTAGATTTTGTTGAGGACCAATCGTCCCACAGGAGTTGTAAAGATTGGTCAACATTCGTTTCGCTTGGCTGATCTTGGTGTTATGAGGACGGCATCGTTATCAAAGCAAAGACGGTCTAATTGTCGACCGTCAGTTTGTATTCCCATATCGTCCCACTGTAATGTTCGCATAACGTTTTGGAGAACGGCATTGAATAGTTATGGCGAAATTGTGTCGCCTTGTCGACCCTCTTCTTATGTCTATGGTGATATTCTTGTGGAATGGATATATCTTGGTCGTGAAAGTCTCATATAGCTCACGTAGGACCATTGTGTGCCGTGTAGAGACGCCCTGATTATCCAGAGCCTCTAAGACCGCTTCTGCTTCGACTGAATCAAGGGCTTTTTAGAGATCGAAGAAAGTGAGACAGAGTGGTGTTTGTACTCTCGTGAAGCTTCAATTAGTCTTGTAATCGTGTGGATTTTGTCTATGGTAAATTCTTTTCGGCACCCTGCTTGTTCCCTTGGCTGCCTTTCGTCCAGTGCTTGCCAATCCTGTTTGATATGACTCGAGGGAAGAGTTTTTAAACAACTTACAGCAAGCAGATTGGGAGATAAATGCCTATGTCGTGAAGGTCTCTCTTTTCGATTAACGACAGGGTATTGCTGGTTTACTATTGAATGGGAACTTTGCATTCTGACAAATAGCGAGTGAAGAGTCGAGCCAGAGTGTTAATGAAAACTGGCATTAGGTTCTTCATGTGATTTGGTCTAATCCTCTCTGGACCAGGTGTTGTTCTATTCTTCAACTGCGATATAGCATTTCGAAGTTCTTAAGGGAGGACCGATGGAACGACAGATTCATCCTCTTAAATTTATATGGCGGTAAGAATACATCTCCCCTAGTAGTACTGGTGGATGATTTTCTCCATTGTCCTTCTGGAAACTGTAGGTGTCCCATCAGGGCATTGGAGTGGGCCATGATTGCTCCTCGTCTCTCTTTGAGGTCTTCTTTTATCTCTTCTGTGCATCCTTCACAAAATCGGATGTATGGTCGCCTGTAGCTCGTGCGATTCCACCTTCACGTATCAGCTCAAGTTCTGCGGGGACTAGTGTCTCTTCTTAACTTTAGGACTCACGGCTTCTGTAGCGCTAACGTTTCAACGAGCCGTTCGTATTCTTCGTTGGTGTTGTCAGCAGCGGTATCTTTCGAAGAGCCGACTAATGATTTGAATACATCCCAATTTATGACAGCTGTGGGACTTCGATGTTTGAATTTGGAGGCTTTCTCTCTTTTACGATAAAACGGAACGTTGCGCGAAGGAGGCGATGGTCTGATTCCGTGCAGAACTTAGGAACAACAGTGACATCGGTCAGGCAAAACCTTCGATTTACTAAGATGTGGTCTATTTCGTTATGGCACTCTCCATCGGGAGACTCTCACAACCATCACTGAGAGTGAGGTTTTTGGAATTGTGAGTTACCATGACGGTTTGGGTCGTCACGATAAACTCAGATAACCTTTCGCTCTGTTCATTCCATTCTACCCCGTGGGTGGCAATGTGACTTTCTTCAGACGTTCTCCTTAGTCCAATTTTCGCGTTAAAACCTCCAACAGTAACTTATAAGAGAGTATAGTGTTTTCTGAAGAATCTTTTGAGGTCCATATAGAACCCTTCGACTTCGTCTTCGTCATAGCTTGATGTTAGTGTGTAAGCAGCGAAGATGGTCAAAGCCGCCATTGAACTACACCGTTTCAATCGTAATCATCCGATGCGGGTTGTAAGCTGTTCAAATGAATCGATCTTCACAGTCAAATGCGATTTGACCAGAACGCCAACGCCGCCAACACCTTTGCTATCGCATGCTCCAGAAAACAGTTCTTCTTCGCTGTCATAAACAGCGTGAGTGAAACGGCGTCTTCTCGTCTTACCCAGGCCAATGACGCCGTACCTTGTCCTTCTTGCTAAAATAAATAGATCTTTTATAGCTGATCCTTGAGCAAGTGCTCGTGTGTCATAGGTACAGTTGTCATCGTAGTCCGTTTCCACCTTGGCAGCCTAGTTCGCCTCTGAGAATTTAGCAGCCTCTCCGTATTCCTCCTACCAGCAGCTGCCGTACCAGGGCCTCTTTCGGGGTCAGGAAAATGAGGCCCATATTTGTTACTGTTTTTGGCATTTTGATAACCACGTATAGCTTGTTAGGCTTTAAACGTGGGGGCTGGATACTTACGAGTAGCTTGCCAGTCTCTCTCGGAGGAGCGGGAGGAGCTTATTTGTTGGAGGCGATTCCCAACCGTCTCCCATGTGCATCCCAGCCGCTTGATTAGGCTTTTGGTCGACTTGACTCGTAGAAAGAGGTTGTCTCAGATCGGCGCTACAGAAGCAGGGAGCTCGTCCGCTGAACCGACCTGCGTCTCTGAGAAGTACACGGTCGCTTTTAAATCTCATTGAACTTCCATATCCGCCTCCTGAGGACGCGCAACGCGCCTTCACGACTAACCAGCCGGAATCCGTCAATGAGGAAATCCGTGGACTAGCAGTACCAGCTAGAAATTGTTGTCAGCGAAATATAAGCGCGATAAAATTTAAAGCGCGTAACGCATGTGAAACGTGACTTCATCGAACGATCGCAAACTTTATTATGATAAGTTCTTGCTCAGTATAAAAGGTACGTTCACGCTCTCCTGCTGGATAACCGAAAAGAAGCGAAAAAATTTGAATACAAACCGTGAGAGTTCCTAAGATTGACAAGTGTTCACTGGGAATCTGCGCCAACTTCTCTCCGGTGCTTAGTATACACATGTTGTCTACGTTACATATTGCAGTCACTGTACTGTCAAAGATTATGCATTTCGGCATCATCATGTTCACTGCAAGTAACTTCTCCATCGAAAGGCTTATTTCTTTGAAAATCGGACAGCGATGAGAATCAGGTTTTGAAAGTGATTTTCATTTTTACTGCATGAACATTCAATAAACAGTTTTTCTGGTAGGATGGATAATCAAAAGTTTTCTGCGAAATAGTTAGATAACTTTGAGAAATTTTTTCGAAACGTTGAAATCATCAGTTGAATATTGTATAAGCTAGTTCTATGAATGGCTTGAACTTAATCAGCTTCAGGAATTACTCTTTGAAGAAAGAATCCTTCATTAGAACAAAGGTCATAAATTCTTTTCTCAGTTATTTTGTGCTTTTTGTCTTATTAGTTAATTATATGCTTACATCTCTGCATTGTTTCTGTGCGATTGATACTCATAGTAAATCTAGCATGGAACTCGTAATGTTCTCAAAATTATTGTAAATTAGATATAATAACCAGCGCATCAGATATTAGAAAAGATATACATTTCGCGATTGTTTTGCAAATGAAAAATCCTTACTAGAAAAGTGAAAATATTAGAAGCAATATGCTGCATGATCGTATAATGTTGTTTTAAGAAAAGCTAACAATTTAAATGCATACGGTTCCTTTGGAAATCAATATCTTCTAAATCTCTCAAGAACTATCCCAAAGCTTAGAACATTTGCACATTCCTTGTTGAAATGGGTATTTGTTAACTTTTAGCACTGGATCTACCGAATGAACGTAAAATATTCAAAACGTACACCTAATCCGTTGATCGAGATTAGCTTTGTTAACTTCTACGTCTTTGCATTCCAGTGGTGTGTAGTTGATAGTGACATCGAGCTGATTCAAAATGGCTGCGATTATGAAATCGGGGAGGCCGGCAGCACGTCCCTGTTGTTCGAGGACATCAAACACCTTAAGTGCATAGTTTTTGCCAACTACTAAAATCTATTCCTTGATTTTTTCATTCAACCGCTTCTAATGATCGTATGATGTTACAAATATACCCATTGATGTAGAGTGATGTGTTAAACATTTGCGCCAGTAACAAAATATCACTGCTAGTTAAATATTAAGGAATTCTATTTGATCACGTAGTACCCAATATCTGTCAGCGCGACTGGTCCAGTATCGATAGTGACTACTTGGGCAAACCGTTGACGGATTGTTGTTGACAGATAGATGCGTTGTGGCATAGAAAGTGGTGCCAAAAGCGGCGTGGCTGGTGTATGAGACGCAGCACGCTCCTCCGAATTGGATGAAGTGCGGGTTCAGGCCCCGAATGACACAAATGTTTTGCACATTACTCTACATCAATGGGTGTATTAGAATCTATGTGGAGGTTTTGAATAAGACTCCATGAAACATTGCTCGAGATTTCTAGTGTTTTATTGTCTTTTTCACAGTGTTATGAAGCCATGTCAATCACATCAAAACTGGAATTCTGACTAATAATTTGAACATTGATGATTTCATACAGCGCATTCAAAAATTCCAACTCACCGCTTGCATTATAGTGCGCATTACAAATGCTTTGGCGGCATCTACACTCGTTGAAATACCAACTGCCTGAGCCGCCGCACTAGGTGCCATTGAGTAAGTCATAGACACTGGCAAGGAAAAGCCAGTAACGTTGAAGGTCCTTGAGCCCATTGCAGCTAAATTTTGCGGCTCTCGAATCAGCAAATAAAAACCAACACAGATATAACAATCCTTCAAATGAGCAGGAAAAAGTTAAAATTAGTGAAGTCAGGAAAATAATTAAGTCAAATAAGAGCTATATATTCAAATAAATTGATCAATATCCAACATATCCAACATTTTTTTCTTATTCAGATTTACTAACAATCGTATCTACTTTATTGAGTTCATGAAGTTGTTAGAAAATCAATTCATTAAGTTTACGTTCCAGCAAGATTCATTTCCTTCGGTCCAATTTATTCAAGCTGATACTACACAGTAGTTCGTTCTCATTGTGGCCTTCGTTGTCGTTTGAATTGAATTTTCTTTGTAAGAACACTGTTCAAATAAAAGCCTCACTCAGCAGAGCTCCTTTTATACATGATGGCAGTTGATGACAGTGACGGTCCAATTGAAAAATTAACCTTTCCTTCGGGTGTTTTATAAGGCCACGCTCAAATTTCAATAGATCCTTTCATTATTATTTGAGCCAACATGTCATGTGGTCTGGTAAGGGCTCTTGTACAGCCCGAGACACGTGTTTCGTCCTTACAGACACATCAGCCGGGCAGAACCCGTCCTCTGTCAATCTTTTTATAGTCAGTTCTCTCGGGAGCGTTACACTCCTTATAGAGAGTTTTCGCCGACGTACGTTTTACACTCTATGTCAGGCGAAATTTCACCTAGCACTCGAAGAAAAGGTATAATATGATAAAAATACCAGCCAGCTCGCAATCTAGTGCGAAAACACTCTGTGTTAGGTGAATGTTTCACCTGACACAGAGTGTAAAGCGTAGGTCGTCGATAACTATATATAAGGAGTGTGACGCTCCCGAGAGAACTGACTATGAAAAGATCGACAGACGACGGGTTCTGCCCGGCTGATGAGTCTGTAAGGACGAAACTCGTGTCTCGGGCTGTACAAGAACCCTTACCAGACCACATGACATGTTGGCTCAAATAATAATGAAAGGATCTATTGAAAAATTTACGTTTACGGTTCACCTTCCATGTGGAGCATCAGCTTGAATCAACTGACTCTAAAGAAGATGAAACACGTTGAAAAATTAGTCGAATTAATCCCCGTCTTATGACAACCTCATTGAAATTGGCTAATAAACAAAGAAGTTAAAAATATGTGTTAACGAATAATGGTAGTTGGATCTCGTCGGTTAATCCTTGCTTTCCTGGCGCTATATAATCAGAAAATTTGTACTCGCTACTGCTCAAAGTTGAGTCAAGCTATCCTTCTAGAATATTGTTCTTTGTCTCACTTAAGGATGGTGACTAGAGTAAAAAATGGTTAATGTTTATGGAATTATGTTTTGAAATGAGACGTTTACATTAAAAAAAACTTTGAGAGATCAAAAAATTAATTCAATGATTACTTGCTCCTCCTGGAAGAGTTCCGCATCCCAGCACTGCACTAGAGGTAAGCAATGGAATCAGGAGCAGACGTGCGGGAACTTTCACCATGCTTAGCATTCTGGTCAATTCTAACTAAATGATTTCAAAGAACTTTAGAAAACATCACCTGCTGGCAGGATAAAATACAGATAAGATTCCTGCTTTCTGTCGTTGTGCTAAGAAATTAACTGTAAATTTTTCCTAAGCATTTGCTCGCCATATTTCATGTAGTGGGTAATACTGAATGTATCTATTTCGAGAGTTGATATATCCCCGCACTGATCGTTTCAAAGCAGATTCTTCGAATCATTTTTTTTTCGCTGCAATAGGTAATAGCACTAAGATCCTGTGTTTCGAGGCGCATGAAAATCAACATTCAATAAATGATATATGCTAATTATTGGATGAGAAGGTGCATGGGAGTGCTTGATAGCGACAGTTCATAAAATCACTGATTTCTGTTCTAGTGACCGCCTAAATTTTGCTCCGCCCTTCCATTACTTTATCGCTGTAACACTGAGTTTCAACTTTCACACATATGAGGAAATGCAGAACAACACACTGACGAGAAAAGTCACACTTGAAAAAAATTTTTGTCAAATACATAAACTGAAGAACACGATGCACAACTTTCAGTGCAAAGATTCCTAGCACCGAATGTTAATTTGACGAAAGTCACAAACTTTTGATTTCCCTTGTTTTTTTTTTGTTGATAGATTGCGAACGAGATATTTTTTCCATGGCGAGGCGTTTCCACAGTAAAAGGAGGGCATTAGCAAATTTTTTTTGAAGAAGTAAATAGCCACTCCGTGAAAAGGCGTCTAAGTCAGGGAGCGAAGTTTTTTAGCTCTCTCCAATGCTAGGTATATTCATGGTACTGAGAGTCTAATGAATTAAATAAAAAAAATTATCGTTTCTCTGAGAAAATGTTTGTAGCGACATTGAGCTTCGATTACGTGTTCAGGCTTTTCAAGTGTTCCACGAATTCAAAGAAGGACAAGGTTTCATAGAGCGCCGTCTAAGACTCTCAAACGCGTTTGTATCACTAAGCATTTTCTCGGTTTCACTGATAATTGCATTCCATAGATGATTCGTTCTTCTTCTATTTAACGAAGAAAAATCGTACCTGATATGCAAAACGTTCCCGTGTTTTTGTTGCCTCTTTCGCTTCAGCGAGTATTTGTGAGGTTCAAACATCTTATAACTATCAAGATCACTTTATGGTATGTATTGAAAAGCAATAATTCTTTGGATAGTTTGATGCTTTTCTCTGTCGATGAATGCTTAGCAGATGTTGATCACCCTCCCGGTGAAGCAGTGAACTAGTTCACTACTTTCCCCACCAGATAATCACTCGAGTATAAATCATTGAACAGCTGTTTAAGATTTGTGCAAAAAAAAATTACTCGGATTTACTTCTTCATGAGAGTAGATTTCTAAAACAATGAATATGAATTCTTTTTTATTCTAACATTTTACGAGAATATCAACACTTTCAATTAAATATTTAGAGGCCTCACTTAAGTGAATACATCACAATGAAAAAAGCATAATTTAAGCCTTCCATTAGGTCCGTTATGGCAATTCTAACGTGCTAGACTTTCAGCCCCTACATACAATTTATGGAGTATACCCCTACATACGCAGGAATCGATGACGCATTATTTACACCCTACATACGGTGAAAAGGCCACCAGAGTTTTCTTTCAAAAGGAATGGTTGTCAATTGTCGTTTGCCTGACTAACGTCTACTGCACCAGTATGCATATATATATATATATATATATATATATATATATATGTAAAATTTATATATATTTATGTATATATATAAAATGTATATATATTTATGTATGTATATATATATATATATATATATATATCAATAATATAGTAACACTTTCAATCGACTATTTTGAGACCTCTCTTATAATGAATACATCCCAGCAGTACATATCAACATATATAGCGACATATATGTTTTTGCACAGCACTCCACATTATTGAGTATGTTATAAGACCATACCACCGCAAGAGGCGGTCAAATAAATGAATTTCCATTGATTATCAGTACCCAATATTTGTCAACATGAGTGGGTTCAATGCCGATAGCGGCTGCCCCGGCTGACTGTCCACGGTTGACTGTTAACAGATAACGTGTTGTAGCGTAAAAAAGAGTTGTCGGTGGTTCAACGGTTCAGCACAAGCTCCCGGAAAGGGTGAGATTTGGGTTCGATTCCCGGCTGACGCAAATGTTCTTGCACAGTACTCCACATTATTGTGTATAATATAGTAACACTTTTAATCGATTATTTTGAGACTTCGCTTATAATTAATACATCCTAGCAGTGTATATATACCTCAAACTTGGGTAATCACACCTATATATATATAAATGCTTTATATATATATATATATATTTTGAGCCTTGTATGAGGTTTGTTATGAGAATCTTCTGAGACGCACCTTGCGCTCACATTTTATCTTGTGCCTGATGAATCAGAAATATTGCCGGTACTTCGGAATCATCAGCAGTTTAAAATTTTTTCATGAATACTGATGTAAGAGAAATAAGTTCGCATTTAGACTTCTTAATCACTTACCATTATCAATACAAAATTCTGCTTGCACTTTTGAAATGCTATCGCAATAAGATTCGTGAAGGATTTTGCTGTTATCAACCTGCCATCTCAACAGCTGCGTGAATATTTTAATTGCAACGCCCTAAAAGTCGGAAATTCCGGACGAGCAATCGGGACGCATTTTTGAGAAATGTTTTATTGGAGACGAAGGTAATAACCCTTTACCGTCCACAGCAGTGCACTAATCCAAGAACATCGATATGAGAAAGTCCATGATTAGCTTTACAACATTTTTTTTTCGCAATCTAGAGTCATTTTTGTTGAGCTTTATACTTGGCCTTCTCTGCTTTTTCTATCTCAAAAATTCTCCTCTTTGTGTCGCAGCCGCAAAAAAATGATTTTTGAAAGGAAACTTACCATCTTTCCTGTTGTTGTCCACCAAGAGAGTTTCTTTAGATTTTTCTTATGAGAGTAGATGAAGTGGGGTAGAATTAAGTGACGATGGCAGAAGTGAAAGTGAAAATATGACTGAATGTTGTTCCATATTTTCTGCTCAAAGAGCGAGAAGTGGTCCTTCCGATCACCTAAAACATAGACCGGCCCCGAATAGTATTATATGTTCGCCAAAACGAAAATCTGTTCGGTAGTACACTGGAAACGTAAGACATCTCTCTGACGAAGAGCATGGTTTTTACACTTGTAAGCAAAGATTTCGGTCAGATTCCTTTCAGAGCTCCTATTCATTAACGGCTTTGGAGAAGCGACTACTCTGCAAAAGTCTGTAGCTTACGCTGATTGAGGTACGAGTTTGTGATTCAAGTTTTAAGCTCCTGCATGTCAGCCAGGCCTTAGGTAGTGTGAATGATGCTGGTCCTTATTTAAGCTTAGTATAAGCAGCAGAGGCCAAAATACTTTTATTACTCATTCGCAGTAAAAGACCAAGACGTTGAAATGTTAGCGTAATAAAACTTTTGCAACAACCTCGTATCGGCTCAGTAATGTCAAAAAATGTCATGCGACGTATGCGTGCTAGAATATGAATTTATTCTTACGAATTCTAGACAACTGCAGCGCATTTTTCGCAAGAATACCTCGATCTCGTAACAGCGTTTCCAGCTGTGATCGCTTCAACAGGATTTGACAGTCCTTCAAACAGTTTCTAGCGCTGAAGAAAGAAGCCTTCGTGACGGCAATTTGACGGAATTATTGTTTTATGTGATGCTTGAAACCATCAACTATCCTTTCCTTGCTGCTGTCCCGCGTTTGTTGTCGTCCAGATTCATTTCCAATTTCGAGTCCACGTGTCGTCATAAAATGAGCCATTCGTAGCTTCACAATGATGCGCTGAACACATCTTCAGACGATCATCACACTGCCATTCGTCTCATACAAATCTTTTCCTCTAAATTAACCAATATTTCGTGAGCTTCCATCAAACCAAAAAAATAAAATTTCCATGGAAGACTTTTCCAACTGCATTCCTGTCGTGCTACAGTGGTGATCGAAAGATCTGTTGCCTTGACTTAGCTTGAGTCTGTGATATGAATCCAGTCAGAAAATTTCTGTCACAAATTCCTTTTTCTTTCTCGTGACATCTTGAAGGAACAGTGACGGTCATTATGAGGTCGTTCATTGTATTGGGAATTTACGATTGCTGAAAGAAATTGAATAAGCAGTTCCTGACGTTTCAGTTGAATTGCTATGCAAAAAGCAATTTCAATAAAGAATTGTTTTCTTATCTACCATGTGCCCCCGCGTTTACGAAAATCCAACGACTAAATCAGAAATACCATAATAGGTGAGTAGTTTAAGTAGCACATTTATTCACCAAAGGTTTACCAAAGAACAGCCACATAGTATTGGGTACCGAAAACCAAACAGTGTGCGGCTGGCTGCACATAAAACAGAAAAAAAAGTTCACTCATTCGAAGAAGTGTAGGGAAAAGAAACAGTTGTGTTCAGTACTTAGAGTATTATTTCGGAGAAGAACGAAAAGGGGGGAAAAGTGAATAGAGAAGCCGGAATCATTAACATGTTCGCTGTTCTACATAAATCATCAAGAATAGCCTCATATTTACCCGAGAAGAGAAACAAAATGAGGATTAAAAGTATGATTGAGGATGAACGAAAGGTCAAAGGCAAATCTTAGTGGTGCAGTGCGATCTTGTGAACCCTCATAAAAGGTAACCGCGCGTTTCAGCCACTTCAGGTACCGTATTTTGTTCAAGTCTTAGCACTTCATGACCGTATTCCACATATTACCTGGTTGACTGAACAAAATATAAATTTGTAACTAATGTCTTAGATACTGCTTCATCTTATAGAATCTTCTTGTATTTGCACTCTTAAGATCAATTCCGTTGAAAGAGATCAGTGACTGTCACCGAAAAATGAATGGTATATGGCTAAAAAAAACTCAAAGCGAGGGTCTTGGCGATTGAGCGGAAGACAATGAGCTCTCGAAAAGGTTAACAGCCCCTTCGAAGCCATGCTATGCTGCAACTTGGCTTATACCTCAACACTTTTTTTCAGGGGAGACATCTGTTAACCTCGAAATGCTCCGAAACTCGAAGCTTTCTTCTTTTACCACTCCTGAATTATGATCGTATCAAAAGCAAAACAGCTTTTTAACACGTTCGGCACTTTCAATAAATCTTACACTAAGTTACCCGAGTGTAGATCAATAATGCAGAGATCACACAAATTACTATTTCACATTCAAATATTAGGAATTTAGGTCATAATCATTTTCGCAGTCGATGACTTTTGGTTACGAGTGAATATGCAGGCAGTACCTTCCAATCGGCTATATTAAACCTCTTTTTGAAAATTCAATATAATCTGTAAAAATGTTTAAGCCTTTTCAAGGTTGACACGTGAGAGGATTAAATACGTTTCGGCGACATCGCCCGCTTTATCAAGGCGACTTCTTCTAATCAACCCTACTTTACAGCATGTGTGGGAAAACGTCTTCCATGTGATAGCACGTGAAATGTGGTTTTCACCATGTTTCCAGTCAGTGGCCTTTGGCTGTCAATGAATATGCAGACATTACCTTACAATGAACTTTTATAAAATATTAGTATGAACCTTCAATATAACCTGTGAAAGTGGTTTAAAGCCTTTTCGAGGCTACTTCGGCGGCTTACGTACGTTTCGGTGATATCATTCGCCTCATGCACATGCCCGAGGTGTCAGCTCACTTTATAGCAGGGATGTGGAAACATGTTTTGGTGATAGTCTATTGGTTATAGCGAGGTTTAAAAACAGTGGATTGGCAAAGTCGGCATGGTTAGTGCCAGTTTCAAATACTGCTTCATATCATGCTGATAACAAAGCGATCCTCTTTGAATATTTATCCTCCGGCACGAAAATATGGCATCTGCTCCTAAACCTCTACAATCCTAAGATTTACTATATGACGGAGTACGTCGTTATCACACGCAATATGATGCTATGTATAAGAGCGTTGTTTTGGGTAGGAACTTCATCAACAGTCCATGTAATCTCTGCGTGACTGGTCTTCAATTGAACAACTTAGTGAAGGGCCCACTGAGCACGAAGTATCAGAAAGTTACTTTGGGTGTGGTGTTGTTTTCCGCTAGAGTAATGATGGAGGTGTTTGGATGCCTGAGCTCTAGAAAATCTGCTCTTTCCAGGCTTTAAAAGAGACGAAGTTGTTGTAAACGTCAGCTGCTGGAATAAGGCATGGAAACCTATTTTTGACCTACAGAGAAGAAATCAGAATTGAATAGTGATTTTCATCTGCAACGATACGTATCTTAGTCTAATATCTAGAACATTTACGATCACTGACAAACACAGATGAAGTATCTCAAACAAACATGTTTTTTTACATTGGGCTGCACCTCGCACACACTTTTGATAACCCTGTTTCGGGCACAGGCAGCTGTGTCAAATTCTGCCAACTTTCCATAGCATTCAACCATCGTCTACATCTTCGTAATCTAGATGAGGTGCTTTCTGAAACTCCTTACTGAGTGCCAACACACTCTTTTTATTCCTTTTTCTTGATCATTTGTAGTGGCGCATCAGTTAGAAGAACTCACTGGGCTACTCTTGCGTACGATAGGAAAAAATGCTATTTTTACTGTTGCCTGCCCGAAATTGACGATCAGGTGTGGTGGCTGGTGATACAGGTGATAGTAGTCTACACTAATATGAAACAATTATGATCTTACGTAGCCTGATATTGGATTTAACGAAACAGTTTTTTGAACCGGCTGAAATTCAAGGATTTAGTAAAATTGATTCTGCAAGAGAACATTGTGCGAAATTGTTCGTCGCTCAACAAATCAGCTAGCACCATACGAAACCACCGAAACACGGAAGTGCTTATTCATCTCCATTTGACGTCAATAAAAAACTCATAAAGTTGATGCGGTGCTGATAGTGCCTTCAATTTATCATTCGCAAAACAGACAAAACATAGTTGATTACATGAAAACTAGGCGAATTCTTTGAAAATAAGTGAATTTTCTTTTTTACACTGCTTCGCTGACAAGTGCAATGAAACTTTTATTGTGCAAGAAAGTTGTACTAAACATTTCTCAGTTCGCTGGTTATATAACAACCAGTAGAGTCTCTGAAATCTGAAATACACCTTGAACAGCAGCTTTGTGAACAGGGTGACAAACCCTACTGTTAGTTAATGTTGAAAATGTCGGATTGCAATCAAATGTTGTTTTGCTGGGCATCAAGATTTCAGAATAGTGCAAGTTGGAGTGATTGCCATTGTAGGAACAGCGCTTCCTTTTCAATGATCTTTGCGAGAATTTTGCACAAATATGAGAAACACCGAAATATTTGTAACCGTTACATAAATGAGACAAGGCTTTATCAAACGAGATATGATTAGGAGATTTAGTTCTGTTTATAATGCGAAAAAACTGCGAGGAACGCCATTCATAAACATCCTCCTGAAGTGTGAGTCGACAGAAGGTTAATCCGTTATAGGAGCTCCAGCTATAGCACTGGAATTACGAAAGTGGACAAGATACAAAACTACTCAGTAAGACGTTGTAGACAGAAGGAGTATGAATTATTGGGTTTGGCATCAGTTATATCAGATATTTATCACCTGCACCACCTGTCGCCCCGTTGATAGTCGAGTGACTCAGAGGGTACCAGCAACTCTTTCATTTTTCTCCTGTCGCGTGCAAGAGTAGCCCAGTGGGCCCTCCTCGCTCTAGGGATTCGCTGAGCATCATATCTTTCTTCTACAGCTTTCATGAAGAAATCGGACCAACGGGTCAGTGGTCATCCTTTAGGGCGCTTGACGTCCCGAGGAATCCAGTCGGTAACGGCTCTCGTCCATCGGTTGCCGTTGAAGCGCATCACGTGTCCAGCCCACCTGATTTTCGATATCCTAGCGTGTAGAACGGCGTCTCTGATTTTTGATCGTTGACGTATATCGGAATCTCGGTTCCTTTCTATCATTTGCGAGATACGGGATACTTCTAGCATCGACCTTTCGACTGCGCGTTCGATAACGGCAAGTGATCTTTTATCCTGCTTACATAGCGACCAGGTTTCTGCTGCATACGTGAGGGCAGAGATAATTGTCGAGTCGAAAAGGTGGGCACGGAGTCGGATGTTCTTTGTCCTCTTCACTACATCTTCGATGCTCTTAAACGTTCCCCAAGCCGCTCGTCTCCTCCTGCTCAACTCAGGGGCTAGGTCGTTCATCATGTTGATTTCACGACCTAGGTAGACGTAACTGGAGCATTCGGAGATTGTCGTTCCGTTGAGCGTGAATGGGGCATTCGAAACCCATCCGTTCCTCATGAACATTCTCTTCGTTAGATTCAGTTGAAGACCAATCTTTCCACAGGCGTTATCGAAACGGTCAACATTCGTTTCGCTTGACTGATGTTTGGTGTTATGAGAACGATATCGTCAGCAAAACGAAGATGGTCTAATTGTCGACCGTCAATTTTCACTTCCATATCGTCCAATTCTAATGTTCGCATGACGTTTTGTAGGGTGGCAGTGAATAGTTTTGGCAAAATTGTATCGCCTTGTCGAACCCCTCTTCTTACGTCAATTGTGATATTGTTGTAGAATGGAGATATTCTGGTCGTGAAATCTTTATAAAGCTCACGAAGGATCATTGTGTACCGAGAACGCCTGTCATCCAGAGCCTCTATGACCGCTTCTGTTTCCACTGAATCAAAGGCTTTTTTCAGATCGATAAAAGTGAGACAGAGTGGTTGCTTGTACTCTCGTGAAACTTCAATGAGTCTTGTAATCGTGTGGATGTGGTCTATGGTACTGAATCCTTTTCGGAACCCTGCTTGCTCGCATGACTGCCCTTCGTCCAGTGTTCTGTCAATCCTGTTTAGGATGACTCGAGTAAAGAGTTTATAGACAACGGACAGTAAGCAGATTGGGCGATAATTGCCTATGGCGTGAAGGTCTCCCTTTTTGAACAACAATACGGTCTTGCTGTTTTCCATTGTATGGGAACCTTGCATTCTAACACGTAGCGAGTGAACAGCGGAGCCATGGTGTTGATGAGAACTGGCGGTAGGTTCTTCAGATGTTCTGGTCTAATCCTGTCTGGACCGGGTGTTGTTATGTTTCTTCACCGAAGATATAGCATGTCGGATTTCGGAAGGGAGGACTGGTGGAACAACATATTCGTCCTCTTTCAATTTATATGACGGTTAAAGGACATGGCCATCAAAGAGATCCGAGTAGTGTTGGTGGATGATTTTCTCCATAGCCCTTCTCGAAGCTGTAAGTGTTCCGTCAGGGTGTCGGAGTGCAATCATCTTGGTCTTATAGTTGGCGAAGCCTCGCTTGGCTTTACGAATGCTCTTCCCAGCTCTACAGCTTCTGTCATAACTGCTGCTCTTCTCTCTTTGAGGTTTTCTTTCATCGCTTCTCTGCATCGTTTCGCAAGATCGGACGTAAGGATTTGGTTGCCTGTAGCTCGTGCGATTCCGCGTTGACGTATCAGCTCGAGTGTCTGCGGAGACAAGAGTCTCTTCGTGACCTTAGGACTCTCGGTTTTTATAGCGCTAACGTGAAGATGTTCAACGAGTCGATCGCATTCTTCGTCGATGTTGTCGACAACGCTATTTTCCCAAGAGCTGACTAATGGTCTGAATACGTCCCAGTTTGTGGTAGTCCTGGGACTTCGTTGTTTGAATTTAGCGGCTTTCTCTCCTCTCTTCGAAAATCGGAAATTTGCGCGAAGGAGGCTATGGTCGGATACCGTGCAGAAACTTATAAACAACAACGACGTCGGTCAGGCAAAACCTTTGATTTACTATGATGTGATCTATTTCGTTATGGTACTCTCCATTGGGAGACTCCCACGTCCATCGCTGAGAAAGAGGCTTCTGGAATTGCGAGTTACCATGGATGGTTTGGGTCGTCATGATAAACTCAGATAGTAGTCCGTGGGTCCCAATGTGGCGTTCTTCAGACGTTCTTCTAGGTCCAATTTTTGCGTTAAAATCCCCATAATGACCTTGAAGAATGTATGATCATCTCTGAAGAATTTTTCGAGGTCCATGTAGAACGCTTCGACTTCGTCTTCGTCATAGCTTGATGTTGGTGCATAAGTAACGAAAATGGTCAAAGCCGGC